>OZ026555.1:4887294-4897294 GCA_964020155.1 Chondrilla cf. caribensis | reverse complement strand
CTGCTAGCTGCGTTGGATAAGATGATGTCCGACAGTGCACAGGTGGGTTGGACCGGTCAAATATCGCTGTAAAATGGACAGGTTTGATCAAATATCACTGTGAAGTAGACAGATCTGGTCTGATATCACTGTGAAGTAGACAGATCTGGTCTGATATCACTGTGAAGTAGACAGATCTGGTCTGATATCACTGTGAAGTAGACAGATCTGGTCTGATATCACTGTGAAGTAGACAGATCTGGTCTGATATCACTGTGAAGTAGACAGATCTGGTCTGATATCACTGTGAAGTAGACAGATCTGGTTCATCTCGTCTGCTTCTTGCAGACTCGTCGAAATGAAAATGCCAGAGTTCCAGCAATGGATGCCCCTGTACCTTTGAGGTCAAGGAGCTCAAGAACAACAGGTGTGGTAAAGCCTGCGAGCTAGTTCATTGTTTTGTCTGTTCTGTGGGACTGTGAGCCTGTTGTTTTGTCTCTTCTGTGGGACTGTGAGCTGTTGTTTTGTCTGCTCTGTCAGTGTGGGACTGTGAGCCGTTGTTTTGTCTGTTCTGTCAGTGTGGGACTGTGAGCCGTTGTTTTGTCTCCTCTGTCAGTGTGGGACTGTGAGCCGTTGTTTTGTCTCCTCTGTCAGTGTGGGACTGTGAGCCGTTGTTTTGTCTCCTCTGTCAGTGTGGGACTGTGAGCCTGAGTCACCTTTTCTTTTTTGAGGCATTTTGGCATTAGGGAAGATTCAGGAAAGCATTCAAACACAGCAAGCAATGAATACCATTAAACGTATCCATTCAAAAAGCAGTTTAAAAAGACACCTTTATACTTCACTTCCTTTTTGACCTCCAAATATTCCAAACGGTTTCATCAACTGAAGGTGATCGTTGGGCTGTGTTGGCTAATTCATCTCTTACACAGCACAGATGTGTGCCTGTGTACGTACTGTTCCAGACCATATCCATGTGTTTTTGTATAATTACAAAAATACATCGTTTGGTGTATGCACATGTGAATGTGTAGTTGTGTATGGCGCATGTGTATACAGATGAATATGCAGACATAACATTGACCCCCAACCCTAACATAACATTATGTATCTTGTGTATCTACCTATATTGTTGGCAATGTGTGTCGTAAAGTACTGTCTGTGTGTTATGAGCTACTGTTTGTGTGTTATGAGCTACTGTTTGTGTGTTATGAGCTACTGTTTGTGTGTTATGAGCTACTGTTTGTGTGTTATGAGCTACTGTTTGTGTGTTATGAGCTACTGTTTGTATGTTATGAGCTACTGTTTGTGTGTTATGAGCTACTGTTTGTATGTTATGAGCTACTGTTTGTGTGTTATGAGCTACTGTTTGTGTGTTATGAGCTACTGTCAGTGTGTTGTGAGCTACTGTTTGTGTGTCGTGAGCTACTGTTTGTTTGTTATGAGCTACTGTTTGTGTGTCGTGAGCTACTGTCTGTGTGTTATGAGCTACTGTCAGTGTGTTGTGAGCTACTGTTTGTGTGTCGTGAGCTACTGTTTGTTTGTTATGAGCTACTGTTTGTGTGTCGTGAGCTACTGTCTGTGTGTTGTGAGCTACTGTTTGTGTGTTATGAGCTACTGTTTGTGTGTCGTGAGCTACTGTCTGTGCGTTGTGAGCTACCGTCCATGTGTTGTGAGCTACTGTTTGTGTGTTGTGAGCTACCGTCCGTGTGTTGTGAGCTACTGTTTGTGTGTTGTGAGCTACCGTCCATGTGTTGTGAGCTACCGTCCGTGTGTTGTAGCTGATGTACGTCAAAGCAAAAACAATAGAAACTCATCTTTTCCCTCTGTTCAGATGTGGACGTGGAAGAAGAAGGAATGGCCTTTACTCTTCTTACTAAGAAGGGACACAAGCAACAGGTGTGTGGTGTTGTCTTCGCTTGAGTCTTCATGGCTAACAGTGTGTGGTGTTGTCTTTGCTTGAGTCTTCATGGCTAACAGTGTGTGGTGTTGTCTTCACTTGAGTCTTCATGGCTAACAGTGTGTGGTGTTGTCTTCGCTTGAGTCTTCATGGCTAACAGTGTATGGTGTTGTCTTCGCTTGAGTCTTCATGGCTAACAGTGTGTGGTGTTGTCTTCGCTTGAGTCTTCATGGCTAGCAGTGTGTGGTGTTGTCTTCGCTTGAGTCTTCATGGCTAACAGTGTGTGGTGTTGTCTTCGCTTGAGTCTTCATGGCTAACAGTGTGTGGTGTTGTCTACGTTTGAGTCTTCATGGCTAACAGTGTGTGGTGTTGTCTACGCTTGAGTCTTCATGGCTAACAGTGTGTGGTGTTGTCTTTGCTTGAGTCTTCATGGCTAATAGTGGTGTTTGTTCTTTTTCTTGCATTGCTGTCATCTGCAGATGAAGGATATCGTCATCCCCTCCACCAATCGCATCGCCTTGAGTTTGAAGGATTCCCAGAAAGTTAGTTACCGTATGCCTGCTAACTTGTTTGTGAGACGTGTATTTCCCTGCAAATTGACAACTGGATTGCAATTCACGCTTTTATTTCTAACAAAGAGACCCATCCCCACAGCTGGTTTCTTTGAAGGAGAAGGTATTTGTAAGTGAATGTTGGCCAATCCAATTCCTTAGGATAATGTGCAAACATTGGCATACCTGCAGTATGTCCTGTTCCTCCCTGGGTATCGTTAACAGAGTCCACAATGTCGAGTTGAATAATGTAGATTTGCTGTCATTGAGCTATTGATGTACAGAATCATACCAATAGCCGGACAGAGTTCATGGCTTTACTCTTTTCTGTCAATCTTTTGACTTGTCCGAACTCTCTTGTTTGAAGGTTATCCAACACGAGCGTAAGGAAATGAAGAAGATAGTTTTAGATTTTGAGCAACGCCAAGAGGAGGAGGAGTATCAAGGTGGGTGTGTTAGTCTGTGTGTATTGGTTGATTGTCAATTAGTAGCTTATCATCATGTTCCTAGCTCTACGTAATTATGCACGTGTGTTCCCATGCATACACACACATGCACATTTAGCACACGTGCACACGGACGTGCACGTGTGCACACGCAACACGTGTATGTTAACATACAAACAACGCCTGTTTGTTGCTAGCCATGATAGCCTCTCAAGAAGTACATGTTCAAGTGTTGAAGAAGAAATCCAAACAGGAAGTCCCACCCACAAGAGGTGGACGCGGCGGATATCAAAGAGGAGGGGCTAAGGGGCGTGGCCACCGTAATCAGCATTACTAGTGTGAGTGTGACACTGGTATTGTGAGCAAATGTGGTGTCACACTGCACTGCTACTAGCATGCTGACGGACAGTGACTGTTTTCTTGCTTCTCCACAGCATCTTTAAAATGCATTCTATCAAGGATAGCAGTGTATCACTCTCGACAGCAGATTCTTCTGTATTCATGAAGAGAAGTCGGAAAAGCCATTTAATTCTTTTTGATAGCTATTATAATGCATACATGCTTAGAATTATCGTGTGTGTTTTAGCACTTACAATGACAACTATTGCCTAGTTAGGGAATCTCTACCATGTGTGACTTGTAGAATGATAAAATTCGACATTCATGTCTTTATGGTCTTCATGGTCTCGCGTGCAAGAAGCATCAAAGTTTAGCTACATGTGAGTCCCTATACGTGTCGGTGGCTTCAAATGGAAGCGAACGTACGCGTTCTAAATTTTATTCGCTAAACCTGACCATCCGGCGATTTCAATCAAATGTCTGCTTTCGCGTTCATTTGCGTTTTGATAACGTTTTTGATTAGTGTGTGAGTAACGCCGTTGTTCGCATTTGAAACTCATTTGTGTCATCATGCCTCTAACGGAGTCCATGAAAGAGAGATTAAAGAAAAGAGGGCTTCTTAAGGATATAGAGGGTGAGAATTTTGAGTGCCAGTACAAAGCTGGATCAATTGTGTTCTGCTATTGTGCTTCTTGTTGAATGTTCGATCGTTCGTACCCGTGCCATTGTTCTGCGCGTACGCAACTACTCATTCTATATTATGTCCACTATCACACACACGCACACACACACACACACACACACACACACACACACACACACACACACACACACACACGCACACACACACACACACACAGGTGTTCCTGAAATTGATGCAAAAAGAAAAAAATCAGAAAACAGTGCAACCATCATAGGTCAACCTACAGCGACCCAGCCACCAGGAGGCTGCCCTAACAAGTGGAATAAGTGGCATGAGTGCTGTGAATATTGCCAGAGGAGGTGGGGCGAGAAGCTATCTGACACGCCCTCCAAGTCAGAACCGGAATTAACCATCCCTCCAGAGTGGAAGAAAGTAATGGATGATAAAACGTATGCTTGCTGGACATTCATAGCATGTACAGCATGTGTGAACTGTACAGTACGTACAGCATGTGTGAGCTGTACAGTATGTACAGCATGTATGAACTGTAAAGTATGTAGAGCATGTGTAAACTGTACAGTATGTACAGCATGTATGAACTGTATAGTACGTACAGCATGTGTGAGCTGTACAGTATGTACAGCATGTATGAACTGTAAAGTATGTAGAGCATGTATGAACTGTACAGTATGTACAGCATATATGAACTGTACAGTATGTACAACATGTATGAACTGTACAATATGTATGAAATGAATAGAGACACTCCTTGGTGGTCCCTACCGTGCAGTATGCATTTTATATTGCATGTGCAGTATCGGATATCCAGGCCCATGGCATAGGCGGAGGAATGGTTTGGCAAGTGGGGGGAGGGCTAAAGGCCATGGTGCTGAACTCATGATTACAATTGCGTCCATGCATGCAATACTCTACATAGATATTCTTGGCCCCACCTTTGTGATGAGTGGAGGGGGGGCATGGCCCCCCTGCCCCCCCCCGGGCCCCCCCTGTTCCACCACCTATGCATGGTGTACTGTATCAACTGTGTTGTGATGCAGGCCTTAATGCCTTCAGTTGTTTGTATCACTAGAGCAGTATAAATAGAATCTTGGGTGATAATGTGTGTGTGTGTGTGTGTGTGTGTGTGTGAGTGTACATACATGTGTATACATGCATGCATTGATGTGTGTGTGTGTGTGTGTGTGTGTGTGTGTGTGTGTGTGTGTGTGTGTGTGTGTGCTTGTGTGTGTTTGTGAGCTTTTTGATATATGTGTGTACACGCACATGCACACAAATTTACGTATTTTGATAATGTTTTTTGATGTTCCTATTCTTTAGAGGTCATCCTTATTTCTGGAACACCGTCACCAACGAAGTTTCCTGGTACCCCCCACCTGGATGTATGTTGGTATTTTGTAGTGTAGCATTGTTATTTTCAATAGGGTACACCAAACAGCTGTATATGTGGTAGATTAACACAGCTGATGAATACAAAGTTGAGTGAGCCAGCCTTCAGACTAAGCAGAAATTACTGTCTAACTTGTTTAGTACCCTGAAGGCCACACTAAATCTGTACTTATTATCAGAGGTACTTACTATCAGTTGACATAGTGTACGTGAGCTAGAGACTGAGTGAGGTGTATGTATCAGCAGAGGTACGTATGTACTAACCAGGAGTGTGTACTGACTAGGAGTGTGTACTGACCAGGAGTGTGTACTAACCAGGAGTGTGTACTACCCAGGAGTGTGTATGAACCAGGAGTGTGTACTAACCAGGAGTGTGTACTACCCAGGTTACTAAGCAAATAGCACTGTAGTGTCTTGGGAAGTTTGTCGCTTCAGAACTTTCTAACAGAAGGGGTTCATTCTGTCTAAAGTCCACTTACCACAAATTCAAGCGACACAAAATTGACTGTAGCAAGAGGAGGATAAAACCACCCCCAGCCCTTCAGTCCTTCGAAGTCCCCATTTGCATGCTGATGTATGTTGAGCAGCAATAATGGTAGTAGTTTCGTGTGGTACGTATTCAGAATGCCTTCCATGTACCCTCACTACAGCAATATACAAGAATCCAGCTGCATCGAAGAATCAAAAGAATATCAAGGCGAAAGAGAATACTAAACGAGTCACAAAGAAGAATTCAAAAGGTTAGAATGCACACATGTTTGTGGGTGACATCAAAGGTGTAGTGTCTAATGTAGTGAAGAGTGGTGTGGTTGGAGTAGGAACCCCCTTTGATATCACTTCCTGTACCAGTTTGGTGTTTGCAATGGGAGAAATACTTTTGAATGTTCATTGAATTGAATGTTCAAACATTCAACTGTATGAAGGCAGTGAGTGAATGTGCAATCATGCTAAACTGAAAACGGTACCTGTTGAGAATACATGGTGTCTGGTGGGACACACTTGTCAACACATAATTTCATGTTGATGTCAGTCTGTTACTCTATTGGTATGAAATCAGGTACTAGAGCCATGATGTACACACTTGGTATAAAGCCCTCTACCACTTGAAGGTGGATGTTTTCCTCTCTTGTTTCCTCAGGTTACAAGCCTCGGTCCAACCAGGGAGAGGCTGATCCAATGGACCCTAGCTCTTATGCAGATGTCCCCAAAGGCACATGGGCTGATGGGCTGGACCAGCGGGGGAAAGCAAAAACTGGTGTAGACGTCACTGCTTCCGGTCCTCTGTTTCAACAGCGTCCTTATCCAAGCCCAGGAGCCATTTTGCGACAGAACAAGGAGTTACAACAAGATTAGCCTTCTGAGAACTACTTTTTACACACGAGCACCTTCATTCATGCCCTAACTTTCTTTTTGTGTAAATGTATATGTGGTCGTATCATGTTTCTGAGACGAATTCAACTCGTAATATGTTTTATATAGCACCGGGTTTGCGACCATATTTGGGGGGGCGAGCTTATTAAAAATGGCGGTGGGCGATGAATTTCATTATGTCCCGAATACTTCCGGTCCGAGCGCGTGCTCCAGTCGACCAACATCAGCTGCTATTTGGGAGTTTAGCAGTGATTTCTGTGAGTGTGTGTCTGGCGTGTTTCTCGAGTGATGAGACGAACGTAAGTCACTGGGTGAATCGTGAGTGACTCAATTCCTCCGGCGATCGCGAACAATGGCCGAATGGCAGCCAGAAGAGGATGGCCTGAGACAAATATTGGAGATTTTGAGGGAGAGCCAGAGCCCGAACACCGTGATTCAAATGAAGGTCCAACAGGTACGCTGGTCGAGTAGACGTCCGTCTTTTCTGTTGAGTGTGAGGTTTAAGTCGATCCCTGTCACATTATTACTGTATTGTCTCTCTTTGTTGTCTTCTTCAGAAAGTCGATGAGTTGAGTCGCTACCCCGATTTCACGAGGTATCTGTTGTTCGTTCTCACGAAGTTCAACCAGGCCGGTAAGTATAGTTCCTGAAACGTCTCTCCGACGAATAATCGAATACGTCAATCCTTCAACAAGCATTCTTGGGTGACTCACTAATAAAAATAGCCACCCAACGAGAGAATTAACCAACGGTTCAACCGCCGTTTCTTTCCCTCGAGTGTTCAGATGAAATATTCTGTGTTTGAGGGAGAGGAGAGTAAAGAGTTGTTCCTAAAATGTATATTTCGTTGTTTATTCCATTCAATTAAGTGATGTCAGTTTCTTTCTTTTATAGGACTTCTCTCCTATTAGTTCTTTGTAGATAGGTTTAAATGAATTAGTGTAAGGGAGATGAAGAAACAGATGTATTCATTTGTGGAACTGTGTTGCATTATGCCAAGTGTTGGCGTTTCAGTATGCCTTTATGCCGATGTGTCTATGCACCAGTGTGTCTATGCACCAGTGTGTCTATGTACCAGTGTGACGATGTACCAGGGTGACAATGTACCAGGGTGACAATGTATCATTGTCTCTATGTACCAGTGTGACAATGTACCAGTGTGACGATGTACCAGGGTGACAATGTACCAGGGTGACGATGTACGTACCAGGGTGACAATGTATCATTATCTCTACGTACCAGTGTGACAATGTACCAGTGTGACGATGTACCAGGGTGACAATGTACCAGGGTGACAATGTGCTAATGTGACAATGTACCAGTGTGACGATGTACCAATGTGACCATGTACCAGGGTGACAATATTCACCTGTTGTCTCATGTTTTAGTTTTGCTTAATACACCATTTGCAGTAAAAGATAATTGAATGCTCACATGATTTGAGGACCATTCTACTTTGTCAGGTGTGTGGCTCCTACCTCACACTCTTGGCTCTTGTGGTGGACTGCAAGTGGTGCCAGTACTTTGTAGGAACAAGCAGCCCTTGCCATAGCTCATGCCTGAAATTATCTCCGTTTGATGTGTGTGGATTATCTACTTACGTGGGTGTGCTGTTATGTACTGTGTTGTAGTGTTGGTGCCTGGACGTACCGATGGAGAGCCGCTGAATGCACCCACATTTCACCTCCCACTCTACCCTGGCCAGCTGTGAAGCAGAAAAATGAGACTTGACTTGAACATTTTCTTGTGTCTCACATCCATCATTTGACCCTCCCATTCATGACCACCCTCCCACTCATCATCGTCCTCCCACCCATCACCCTCCCATCCATCATCACTTTCCCACTCATCATCACCTTCCATCCATCATTGCCCTCCCATCCGTCATTGCCCTCCCATCCATCATCGCCCTCCCATCCATCATCACCTTCCACCCATCATCACCCTCCCATCCATCATCACCTTCCATCATCGCCCTCCCATCCACCATCATTCTACCACAAAATGTTCGTCTTATTCAATGAAATTTTCCTGGATTGTGCCCAGATGAAACTCGTGTCTTTCATGACTGAAGTGCTGCTCCAGTGGCTTCAGAGCATGCCCTAATTCCTTACATTTCAGGTGCTGAATCAGTTCTATTATCCCTCAATCAGTAGGTATGGCTCAATGCAGCTAGAACCAGTCAAAAGTTCAGTTATGATGTTACTGATACTGTGTTTGAAGTACGTACATTATAAAGTACCTCATGTCAAACTAATGTGCGTCTGTGTGTGCATGTGTGTGTGTGTGTGTGTGTGTGTGTGTGCATGAACATGACAGTTTCACGGTCAGCCTCCCCTAACCGATGAGCTGTCTACCCATAGCAAAGTATCTTTTCGCTGTTTTATATTCCTGGCCTACCTGAGGCCTGGGAAACTGTGGTTACACTTGATTTGTTTCATTCAGCAAGTTGAATTACATAGATTGATTCACAAGCGTGTGTGCCTTGATATCACTTTGTGGCACCCAGTTTATCTCGTGCTTGGATGTTAATCTGTTCCCATTCGTGCACCATTTGGCCTGCCCAAACCAACCAGCATCCATCCATATGCTCTTAGACACATGTGTACATACTTACGTAGAAGGGAGGAGGATGGCTACTGATAAATGTCCAGCAGAAAGAAAGGCGTTTTGAATGTTTCAAATGCATTTTTCATTATTTTGCTAGTGACACCCTGTTGTCATACTTGGATCATTTTAAAGGTCTGAGTGAGTTCAACTCACCAAACTGTTGGTGCAGTCTCCACACTACGTAGGTGTTGGACACATAACTTGAGAATGGTATCACAGTTTATAGGGGGTCTCATTTGTGAGGCTCTATTCAGAAGTGCACTGCAACTTTATGTAAAATATCTGCTCAGTACGTATTCATCTACTCCCTATGCTCTGTATTACATTCACTCTGTATGTATCTACTCCCTATGCTCTGTGGTACATCCACTCTGTATGTATCAACTCCCTATGCTCTGTAGTACATTCACTCTGTATGTATCTACTCCCTATGCTCTGTAGTACATTCACTCTGTATGTATCTACTCCCTATGCTCTGTAGTACATTCACTCTGTATGTATCTACTCCCTATGCTCTGTAGTACATTCACTCTGTATGTATCTACTCCCTATGCTCTGTAGTACATTCACTCTGTATGTATCTACTCTCCAATGTTCACCTCTCTCCTGGATCAGTGGTGTTGTTTCCTTTGTCATTCAATATTTGTGGTTGTTTGTTGAGATGATGTCATTGTGAGAGTGTTAGGAGGACACACATAACCAGATCATCTGGCCACACACACACATTCTTCCACTGCCCACCTAATGTGTTGACAAG
>OZ026555.1:4862294-4877294 GCA_964020155.1 Chondrilla cf. caribensis | reverse complement strand
ACGAATTCCTGCCCATCCTCAGTCACAACCTCAACCCAAGTCTTATCTCCGTCTGCAACAATGCCACCTGGGCCATTGGGGAAATAGCCATGAAGCTAGGTGAGGCCTATTCCATCCTGTGTCTTGTACAGTACATATGTATAAGCATATACTACATGCACATACACATGTAATATGGATCTCTGTATTGAAATGTCTGTGTTACCTCGTGTGTAAACCAATCCTTACAGTGTCCTGGGGGAACCAATTGGTTTCTGTTTTGGTTCCAGGGGGCTACTTTTGGGGGGCAAATTCGATATAATAGCTCTGTCTGTGGCTATTCAACTGTATTGTCTGTGATTCCCTTTTCTCTTTGTCCAAACAAGGTATAGAAATGCATCCGTATGTGTTGGTTGTCCTCAAGGAGCTGGTGATGATCATCAACAGGCCACAGACCCCAAGGACTCTACTGGAGAATACAGGTGAGTGTTGAGGGTGGCATTGGCTCTCTGTGTGTGTGACTGTTAGGGTTAGATAGAGGTGTGTGAGTGTGGGGATGTGGGGATGTGTGACTGTTGAGATGTGTGAATGTGGGGATGTGTGTGAATGTAGGGACATGGGGTGTGTGACTGTGGAGATGTGTGAATGTGGGGATGTGTGTGAATGTAGGGACGTGGGGTGTGTGACTGTGGAGATGTGTGAATGTGGGGATGTGTGAAAGTGAGGATGTGTGTGACTGTGGGGATGTGTGAATGTGGGAATGTGGGGATGTGTGAATGTGGGGATGTGTGAATGTGGGGATGTGTGACTGTGGAGATGTACGTACGTATGACTGTGGGGATGTGTGAATGTGGGTGTGTGTGAATGTGGGGATGTATGACTGTGGGGATGTGTGAATGTGGGTGTGTGTGAATGAGGGGATGTGTGAATGTGGGGATGTGTGACTGTGGGGATGTGAGTATAATTTGTGAAATATTTGAAGTTACAGTGGATTTGTGTACAGTGTGTGGTTGTTACCTTGTGGCTGTGTGGGCCTTTTCAAACATGGCACAGTGCAGCACCTGGAGAGCACTCTTCGGTTCTTGAATTGATCAGCTTCCTGTTGTTCTCTATGTTCCAGCCATCACTATTGGGAGATTGGGCTATGTGTGTCCACAGGATGTTGCTCCTCTGCTCTCGTCATTCATTAGACAATGGTGTGTGTGTGTGTGTGTGTGTGTGTGTGTGTGTGTGTGTGTGTGTGTGTGTTGTGTGTGTGTGTGTGTGTGTGTGTGTGTGTGTGTGTGTATGTGTGTGTGTGTGTATGTGTACGTGTGTGTGCATGTGTGTGTGTGTGTGTGTGTGTGTGTGTGTGTGTGTGTTTATGTGTGCGTGTACATGTGTGTGTGTGTATGTGCTCGTGTGTGTGTGCATGTGCATGCATGCATACATTCATACATACATATGTATGTGGTGTTTGTCTGTGTTTGTCTGTGGGCATATTAAGAGAGATAGTGCATGTACATACATACGTATATACGTACATACGTACATATGTACAGTACATGTTCACTGCTGTGTTCACTGCTGTGTTCACTGCTGACTCTCTCACGTACACCATTAGGTGTATTTCCTTAAGGAACATTCGAGACAACGAAGAGAAGGACTCCGCCTTCAAGGGTGTGTGTGTTATGATAGCCGCCAATCCCGGTGGAGTTGCAGAAGTGGGTGTCCCAGTCATTCAACTGTAAAGGGGCAGTATGAGTGTTGTTATTTTGTTTTGTTTATCGTATATGTAGGATTTTGTTTACTTCTGTGATGCAATTGCTTCATGGACTACCCCAAGTGCTGACCTGAAGGAGATGTTCCATAAAGTGTGTGTGTGTGCGTGCATGCGTGCGTGCGTATGTGTGGCCGTTGTGGGTATGGGTGTATCAGTGCCAGAGAGGTAGAGTGGTGTACCTTGTATTTTGGAACCATGTGGAGGTGAGCTTTATGTTATCTTTCCCCACGTCCTCTTCTCAGATACTAGTGGGGTTCCGGCAAGAAGCTGGGGAGGAGAACTGGATGACTTGCATCAAGCAGTTTCCCGAGGCTCTCCGAGACAAACTAGCTGCTTGCTACCCTATCCTTTGAGAATTGTAGGCCATACCTGACTGGATTGTAAAGTGAGTGAGCCTCAACATCTGACTTCCACCTGACTTCCACCTGACTTCCGCCTGACTTCCGCCTGACTTCCAGTTACTCTGCCTTTCCACTCACTCAATGGGTACACACTAGCTGTGTGTAGTGTGGACTTATGATAGAAACAGTGTTAACTTTCTAGTGCCAGGACACATGCTTGCCTATCCCTAATAAGTCCTGTATGTACGCATGTGTACATGTAGCCATCATAATAAGCAGCCTCGTACCTGTAGCAGCCGCTGTGTAGCATCCTACAAGTAAACATAGCCTCCTTGTTCCTCCGAATAGCCTATACTCTATTGAACACAGCTTGTGTTCCTATGTAGCATGTGTACATATCTATGTGTTGTCTGTGTGCTGTGTATATGTACGTAGATTATGTTCTCTGTTTAGTGTGTACGTATGTACTGTATGTGTTGTACATATTTGCAGAATATTAGTATTGAATACGTGATGTTCAAGTGTTGTGCTAGTGGGTGGGTGTTTATCATGTACATACGTATGTACGTATATTATCGCTAAGTGTTTTTGTTTACTGTTGTCTCTTTCCCTCCCACTTCTCCCTCCCCTTCCCCCCTCACTCTCTCTCCACCTCACTCCTCCCCTCTCCCTCCCCTTCCCCCTCTCGCTCTTTCTCCCTCTCACTCCTCCCCTCTCCCTCCCCTTCTCTCTCACTCCTCCCCTCCCTCCTCTTCCTTCTCACTCTCCACCTCACTCCTCCCCGCTCCCTCCTCTTCTCACTCCACCTCACTCCTCCCCTCTCCCTCCCCTTCCCCCTCTCCCTCCTCTCTCCCTCCCCTTCCCCCTCTCCTTCCCCTCTCACTCCCCTCTCCCTCCCCTCCCCTCTCCCTCCTCCCCTCTCCCTCCCCTTCCTTCTCACTCTCCACCCCACTCCTCCCCTCTCCCTCCCCTTCTCACTCTCCACCTCACTCCTCCCCTCTCCCTCCCCTTCCCTCTCACTCCTCCCCTTCCCCTCTCCCTCCCCTCTCACTCCTCCCCTCTCCCCCTCCCCTCTCCCTCCCCTCCTCCCCTCCCCTCTCCCTCCCCTCCTCCCCTCCCCTCTCCCCCCACCTCTCACTCCCTCCTCCCCCTCCCAGCACACATAGGGTTTTATTATATTAGGTATGTACATGCCAGCTCAGGATTAGCTCAGTGCTGTATTGATTCTAGGCCATTCACCGGAGTACTCACCTGGCTACACCAGCTCATCCATAGGCTCTCTGTATCAGCAACATTACATGTTGAAGTCTTTAGGCTGTTCTTTGTATGTAATAGGCCTATTTGTGGGGTCAGGTGGTGGTACAGGGTTAGGATTTGGAGGATTTTTCTTTTGAGGATACTGGACTCAATCACCGTCAACTCATCTGTGTTGTGTGATCGTCATGCTGAGTGAGCGGCAGCCACTCACTGGCGCGATGTACGTACCGTCAATCAAGCTACACACATCATCTGTTTGTGTACCAAGTTGTGTTCGTGTATGTGGACGTATGTGTGTTTTAATGTGTGTGCGTGGGTGTATTTAAACGTGTGTGCGTGCGCATGTGTGTATTTATGTGGGAGCTACAACCTTTCACTTTCTGTCCCTCATCTCAACTCATTTCATGAATTTTTCTTTGCTTTTTTAGTTGTAGTATTTGTTACCCTGGCCACCAAGTGTATCATTAATTATGTTTCATAATGATGATATTGACAATGATCGGTAATGATCGATGATGATAGCAATGATGATTGACGATGATAGCGATGATGATCAATGATGATAACGATGATGATTGATGATGATGGCAATGATGATTGACGATGATAGCAATGATGATCAATGATGACAACGATGATGATCGATGATGATAGTGTTGATGATCGATGATGATAGTGATGATGACTATCAATGGCAATGCATGTGTGATGGATGATGATGAGTGTGTACTAAGTACACACAACCCCTCGAAAATGTGGTTCGATCATACCTTTGAAGGTTTCAAGTGATGTGCTTTGACCAGAATTCGACTTGATAACACCACAGACAGTACTGAGTACACACAATCTCCCCAGGAGGATTTTGACCATATTATTTGTAGATTTGGAGAGAGTGGCAGCATAAGATCAGCATTTGATATTTATGACAAACCGATATATAATATAATTATATTATACATTTCAAATCGTAACTGTAACAGTAAATTAATATTATGGTACATCCTCTTGGAGGTGTCTGGTGTCTTGGATGGTGCATGACTAGCAAAATACGCTTTGTCACTGATGGCTACAGCTCTCCTGTGTCCGTATGATAACCATTATAAAATATACCTAGAGCTATGTGGTAGGATGGCTACCTAGACTTCGCTACACCATGCATATAGCTCTTTAGTCTAGCTTAGGGACGGTCTAGCTAGCTAGACTAAAGGCTCTTCAGGTATCTTTTGCGTTAACTTGTTTGCGTTAGAGTGGGAACGAATGCGTTGATACTTTGTCGAGCTAGATTTACAGCTCCAGGACGCGATATACCTCTCCATTCGAACTGGACAGGTAGCAACTTCTGCTAATCTCCGTCTCCATGGATAGATTGACAGAAATATCTTATTATCAACGCGAATTTAGCTCGTGTCGGTCATTCGCTGCTCCCATTTCGCCTATCTACAGTCGCTTCAGTCAGCATGCTGGGTATCATGCTCTCCATGGAAATAGGTTCTCCAGTACCCCTGCTTTCGGTGGTCCAGTAGCTCAGCCCCGTCCCCCTCCCTGGTATACGCCCTCTTATCCAACCTTTACTGGCAGCACCGGTCTTATACGTCGAGGAGAAGATAACTACTATCCGTGGCCAAAATGGTCCGAGGCACTTCCCCGCCCCCCGAGGCCCCCTCCCCCGAAACCCGCGAAGCAAAGCATGGACAAAGCAGTGATGTTCAAGAGCAGTGTCATGGAGGACACCTACGTGGTGCTACTTGCTGACCGAGGGGTGAGGAACCACTCTACAACTAGTGTGGCCATGCACCTAATAAGGTTTATGTGTCATCAATGTTATTACTGTGTTGTATGTAGTATACAGGTGTACAGACATGTTAATGAACATATGCACATCCACATGTACACATACATAGTGCTACACACACACACACACCACCTCACTACCCACCTTTCTCTCCCTCCTCCTCAGCAACTGTCACTCCAGGGTACTTTTGAGATGCGAGTCTTGGTCGGGATGGTGTACTGCTTCGGCCACATCTACAAGCCTTCTGATACCACCCATATCATGTACTCACCTTCGGACTCGCTACCTCTTGATTTGACAGACATCCCAACCGATATCACCATTTCGCGAGACGATAAAGTCACCAGGGATATGATAAAGCATAGAAACTTGAAGTTTAAGCCGAAAGCCAGGTCACAACCCCCTTCCAAGGTTCTTCTTGGCACACCCCACACACGACGGATGTCCTTCAGTGGTGTATTGGAGGTGGACCTTCCAGATATCGACTGTAACATTCTGAACTCCACCATCCTCCCCAAGTACAGCTCCGACAACAGAGCAGCACTGTTTCTCATACGACTGAATCGGACCAGTCTAATACCCTTCATTTCAAACTGTAGCAAGCATTATTCTTGTGCAAGGAATTTATTCAATGAATTAGATGTATGTATGTGCATAGAATTGGAGTGAGAGTGTGCTCCTTTGATGAAGGTTCACTTGTTAATGATTTCTTTGTGCAGGGAAAAAGTGATACACTCTTCCCATATGTACATCAGGTGTGTGTGTGTGTGTGTGTGTGTGTGTGTGTGTGTGTGTGTGTGTGTGTGTGTGTGTGTGTTGTGTGTGTGTGTGTGTGTGTGTGTGTGTGTGTGTGTTGTGTGTGTGCATGCATGTGGGTGTGGGTTTGTGGGTATGTAATACTAGTCATTCCTCTCTCAATTCAATCAGTTTTGTGTTTGTGTTAATTTTGTCTTATTTATCATTTCTATATATACTAATATACGTACATATGTACATGTGTATGCATACGTATGTACCAGTGTGTGGGGCTGCCTGGCCTACACGGTGGACTGCAGCACATATCATCCCTGTAGGTTTCTGGGGATGCGAGAAGACTGGAGACCCCTGTGGAGTGGTTTCGGGTAGCTCACTGTGTGTCACTGTGGAAAGGTGAGCTCTCAAGGCTGTCAACTAGTGTTGTTGGTGGCACCTTATACATGTCCTGGTTGGTATGTAATTGTATGTACTTACATTCTTATTCTAGTGTCTGTCTGATTGTCTAGATGGCTGTATGTCTGACTGTCTGTCTATATTGTTTGTCTGACTGTCTGTCTGTATTGTGTGCCTGACCGTCTGTCTATATGTAAGACTCTATTCTCGTAGCTTACCCTACTAATATTCTTGCTGCTTCTTCTTGTAAGCTCCGGTGGTGTTGTTTCTCGGGCAGCCTAACCTTGGCAAATCCACTTTGGCTCGATTTGTTGTGAATTTCTTGTTGAACAAGTTTCCCAAGGTTGCCTTCTTGGAGTGTGACGTTGGCCAAACTGAATTCACACCATCTGGTGTTCTGTCTCTCAATGTTGTTGACAAACCAATAACAGGTGAGATGTTTGTTTGTTTGTTTGTGTGTGCATGTCTCTCTCTCTGTGTGTGTGTGTACGCGCGTGTGTGTATGCATGTGTGCGTTAGTGCGTGTACACACATAAGTGTATGCCAAGTACAAATTCTTCACTTTGACAACCATTCCACTCCAGGTGCTCCCTTCACTCATCACAGAGACCCAGCCATGTATGTACACAACCACTCACATTACACACCATATATGTACATGTACAGTTGAACAGTAGAGTAGATAATAGAATGTACAATTTCCTACTTACTGTACTGTGTTTTGTGTAAACTGCAAGTTTATATGACATGTTTTGCGCATGTACATGCATGTACCGTGCATGTAGGGCCCATTACTTTGGGGACAACACTCCAAGCGTTCATCCTGACTACTACATCCGATGCGTACATTCCCTGTTCAAATTTTACAAAAGCAAATTGAAACCGGAACATTCACCCCTGCCACTTGTTGTGAACACCTGCGGATGGTTGCGAGGTGAGAATTGGGAATGGAAAACTTCGGGTTACTAGTAAGAATCAGTGAAGCATCTCCTCTAATAACTGCCTGTACATCATAGTTGGACCTTAACATTATTTACTTACGTACTCAATCCATGTGTGAACATTAGCAGTAAATGTAGGAACTTGACAAGAGTTTCACAAGTGGAGATATTTGGTGCTAAGTGATTTCGTGTTAATGAGGTCCCACTGTATGTGCTGTATGTACTGTATGTGACCATGAGCTGTATGTGACCATGTACTGTATGTGCTGTATGTGACCATGTACTGTGTGTACTGTATGTGACCATGTGCTGTATGTGCTGTATGTGACCATGAGCTGTATGTGACCATGAGCTGTGTGTGCTGTATGTGACCATGTACTGTGTGTACTGTATGTGACCATGTGCTGTATGTGCTGTATGTGACCATGTGCTGTATGTGCTGTATGTGACCATGTGCTGTATGTGCTGTATGTGCTGTATGTGACCATGTGCTGTGTGTACTGTATGTGACCATGTACTGTGTGTACTGTATGTGACCATGTGCTGTATGTGCTGTATGTGACCATGTGCTGTATGTGCTGTATGTGACCATGTGCTGTGTGTACTGTATGTGACCATGTGCTGTATGTGCTGTATGTGACCATGTGCTGTATGTGCTGTATGTGACCATGAGCTGTATGTGACCATGAGCTGTATGTGACCATGAGCTGTATGTGACCATGAGCTGTATGTGACCATGAGCTGTATGTGACCATGAGCTGTATGTGACCATGAGCTGTATGTGCTGTATGTGCTGTATGTGACCATGTACTGTATGTGACCATGTGCTGTACGTATGTGCTGTATGTGACCATGTGCTGTATGTATAGTAATCTAACTCAATAAACCAGCAGTCGAACTATCCATCATTTCAAAAGTCCATCATCTTAACTATTCATCATTTGAATCATCCATCATCCTAGCCTTCAATCATCTCACTATCCATCACTCCTACTATCCATCATCTCAACTATCCATCATCTCAACAATTCATCATCTTACTATCCATCGCTCCTACTATCCATCATTGTACAGATTTGGGGGCCTGCATTGCTGTTGACGTTATCAGAATCACCTGCCCGACCCACATTGTGAGGCTTCGAAATGGACACGAAACTGGTGACCAGCGAGGTCTCTTGCCCACCATTACAGCCGAGTACATTCAAAACGCCCCCGGATTCCTAACCAAGGGGAGCGGTCCACTTTGGAAAGAGATTAATGATCAAGATGACGGTGAGGATGTGTGTGATGGGCAAGATGACCAGATAGGAGCAGTACAGCTGGAAACAGTTGGAGAGACAACCCAGATGTGGGAGAGCGAGGAGAACACCACCAAACAGGACCTCATGAAGATCTTTGAGATCAGTGGTTTCATGGAAGACGACTTCTCTGACGGGGACGATGAAACTGATACCAAACCGATGATGGAAGAAGACGGTACTGAACTCCCTTCAAAGAAGAGGAAAATATCTGACCCAGAGGAGACAATGGAGAGTACAGTCCCAAGTTTACCGTCATCTTTGTGGAGGAGGGTTGGGAGAATCGAAGTCTGTACACTTAACTGCAAACAGTGGAGTAAGAGGTATTGTGTGTTACATTATAGTTATAGCATGTTGTCTTGGTAACAGACTAAGAAGTGTTGTGTTACATTATAGTTATAGCATGTTGTCTTGGTAACAGTGGTAGTGCCAACACAGTGGTGATAGTACCAACCACTCCACTCTTACTAGTTTGGACAGGAATGTGCCTACCAACAGTCCAGCCCATCCATGAAGAGGCATGTCCAAAGTCACATCTGCATGGCTTCCATTTCCTCAATGGGGTGGTGTACAGTGTAGACACACTGTCCGTGATGACTTGTAAGTGTTAGTTTGTTGGGGGATTCAGTTGACCTCAATTCAATTAACCATTTTATTGAATGAACACAAAGGACATATTGACTGACTGTTGAGTCGGTAAAGTATTTAGTGGAGTCTGTTTGATTCATCAGTGTACAATACCTGTCCCCCTCAATGAATTGTTTCCTGACAGTTGTTCGTTGCTTCAGTTACTTTGGTGTGATGTTCAAACCTCCCTGAGGGTAACATTGGAGCCACGTTTAAGTGGACAATCAATTACAGTATAAAATCCACTTCAGTATAAGAGGTCCCCTTCAATGTACAAGGTCCCCTGCAGTATACAAGGTCCCCCCCAGAGTACAAGGCCCCCTCCAATGTATAAGGTCCCCTCCAGTGTATAAGGTCCCCTTCAAATGGGAAAGTAGTTTTATCCAACATTCATGATTTTTGTATCAATGACCATAAATGTTAAATAGGAAACGCCCCATGCCAAGAAGCTATCCATGTACCTCTAAATACCACCACACACAGGGAGGGTAGTCTCTGTTGCATATCCACCGATTTTTGCTATTTGCATTCATCTTGAATTGTGCTACACACATGTATCACAGTCACTCCTCGTCTCGTGCAGATCTGCCAACCAGCGAACTCTCGGGATGCTGGCCTACTTCAGCAGGTTCTTTCCCAGTCTGACCTGCTCTAGCTCTCGTCAGCCACTGTACGTCCAACCATCACCAAGTGCCGTCCTAGACATGGGAGTCTATGGCGTAGCGTTCAAAGACATTGCTCTGCACACACTCAAGTGTGAGGTCAGTAACATGCAATCAGTGTTGTTGTTGTTGTTGTTATTGTTGTTGTTGTTTTTGTTGAGGCCGCCACTGATCTTGTTGAGAAGCTCTCACCAGATATACTGGTATCTTAACAAAGATTAGTTGATACAGTATAATATTGACTACATAGGAACTGCTATTGAAAGACTCTCTCAATAGAGACACAGTAGAAATCACATTTCTACAAAGGATACTTTCCAAGCACCAATAAGTCTCTGCCAATAATGCTAGTACGTTCCACCTGTGAAACCTCCCTGTAGTTTTCAAGTGGCTGTTGCCAATATATGTCCATTATTCTGTGCTTGGGGAGGGGGGAGTACCCTGTGGGGTCTTGGATGACAGCAGCGAACACGTGTCTATCAACTTTGTTGGGTGAAGCAGGTTTTTAAAGTTTTTCGTAATGTACCGTGCAGTCAAATCTCTACAACCCGACCCCCCAAAGCACCTGCTTCCTATACCTTATAACCCGACCCCCCCAAAGCACCTGCTTCCTATACCTTATAACCCGACCCCCCCAAAGCACCTGCTTCCTATACCTTATAACCCGACCCCCCAAAGCACCTGCTTCCTATACCTTATAACCCGACCCCCCAAAGCACCTGCTTCCTATACCTTATAACCTGACCCCCCCAAAGCAACTGCTTCCTATACCTTATAACCTGACCCCCCAAAGCACCTGCTTCCTATACCTTATAACCCGACCCCCCCAAAGCACCTGCTTCCTATACCTTATAACCTGACCCCCCCAAAGCAACTGCTTCCTATACCTTATAACCCGACCCCCCCAAAGCACCTGCTTCCTATACCTTATAACCCGACCCCCCCAAAGCAACTGCTTCCTATACCTTATAACCCGACCCCCCCAAAGCAACTGCTTCCTATACCTTATAACCCGACCCCCCCCAAAGCACCTGCTTCCTATACCTTATAACCCGACCCCCCCAAAGCACCTGCTTCCTATACCTTATAACCCGACCCCCCCAAAGCAACTGCTTCCTATACCTTATAACCCGACCCCCCCAAAGCAACTGCTTCCTATACCTTATAACCCGACCCCCCCAAAGCAACTGCTTCCTATACCTTATAACCCGACCCCCCCAAAGCACCTGCTTCCTATACCTTATAACCTGACCCCCCCAAAGCACCTGCTTCCTATACCTTATAACCCGACCCCCCCAAAGCAACTGCTTCCTATACCTTATAACCTGACCCCCCCAAAGCACCTGCTTCCTATACCTTATAACCCGACCCCCCCAAAGCACCTGCTTCCTATACCTTATAACCCGACCCCCCCAAAGCAACTGCTTCCTATACCTTATAACCCGACCCCCCCAAAGCAACTGCTTCCTATACCTTATAACCCGACCCCCCCAAAGCAACTGCTTCCTATACCTTATAACCCGACCCCCCCAAAGCAACTGCTTCCTATACCTTATAACCCGACCCCCCCAAAGCACCTGCTTCCTATACCTTATAACCCGACCCCCCCAAAGCACCTGCTTCCTATACCTTATAACCCGACCCCCCCAAAGCACCTGCTTCCTATACCTTATAACCCGACCCCCCCAAAGCACCTGCTTCCTATACCTTATAACCTGACCCCCCCAAAGCACCTGCTTCCTATACCTTATAACCCGACCCCCCCAAAGCACCTGCTTCCTATACCTTATAACCCGACCCCCCCAAAGCACCTGCTTCCTATACCTTATAATCAAATTACTGTTTTGACCAATACAATCGCTGTGCATGTGAACACCTACATGCTAAATGTGTACATCCGACACAACAAAACAAGACGTCTTGTTATAAAGAGACTTCCATGGTGAAAAGTACTGTTGTGAATAGGTCTGGCTGTATATAGACCTCAGGTTGAGGGTAGGGTTAGTTTAAGTGGGCTCTCTCTCTCAACCTTACTCCATTACATCATTTTACATACAGACCGGACGCTTTTCATTCTGCTGTAATTCTTGAGATTAGAGTGTTGGGTTATTGTGATTTTTGGAATTTTCACAGCAGATAATTACGTATCATGTGAGATGTAGCATGTCGCCCAGCACTACTCAATATGTACTGCACAGGAAACACATACTAGGAGTGGAGGGGTGTGCAATGGCCAATTAGCAATGTCAACAGTGGGAGCATGTGTTTTGTTAGCTCTGTTTGAGGTATTTCTTATCACTGCTCATGTTGACACAGGTTCCCAAGTCAAAAATGCTCCACTGTTTCCATGGTAGCCTGGTTGTCATGGCGAGAGTTGATGAAAGTCTAGTGAGTGAAGAATCCCACATTCCTAGTACTACAATTATTTATCAAGCTACTCTTCCTGCCCTGCGTGCGAACACACACACACACACACACATACACACACACACACACACACACACACACACATACACGCACACACACACACACACACACACACACACACACACACACACACACACACACACACACACACACAGATATTGAGCTATGAAGACCAATATCCAGGGATGGTGAAATTCGTCAATGTCAGATTTCCTCTTGCGCAATACATAGGATTTGGTGTGTGACTCAGCCCTAGCAACTACATGAGATATTTTAATTAATCATGTCTCTCTAATTGTTGTTTAAATCACATTTTTACCATTCTTCTGTTAGCTATAGTTAAGCACATTGATTGTAAGAAAAAAATGTTTTATATCAGTTCTCCCGAACCTGAGGAGAAGTTGGAGAAGGTGAATCTTCTACTCCTTGGAAAGAATGAGGTCCCTGTGTTCTATGCAACAGTGAGTCTATATCCTTATGCTCAGACACACACATTTGCTTGCATGTATGTACATTCATGTACACGCATACATGAATGTATGCACACACATGTAGACACATGTTTTTATGCGATTTTAGTTGGATTAAGAACAAGTGATCCGAGACTCGTGGGGCTATTGCCCCCCACATTTGAATTATTTTGGGGTCTCTTTGATGTTGAAATATCTTCCCTGAAGATATTTTGTGCAGTGAACCTTCGCATTTCTAATTTTAGTCCAATTTCTAATTTTGTGCAATTTATAATTGATCATAATTTTGCACAAAATAAGTTAATATGTATAAATTCACTGTAACAGTTGCAGTTATCTGTATTTTTAGTATAACATACCCAAAGTTGAAATGAAAACAATATAAGGTGTGCTCTAAAAGTGTTGAAAATTATGTCTTTTTTGTTGTGTTGTAATTTTTTTATCACTAATATCCATAAATTATAGTACAACCAAAATAATAACGATAAAGGTATAGAGATGATAAAGTCCTGTTAGGAATTTGAGCTATAAATAATTATACTTTTTAGGTTTTATCCTAATTTTCATCATTCAAGTTCATAAAGGAATCTTCCAGGAAGAAAACACAGGAAATAGTATACCAATGATAAAATACGTACAGTTGATAACATAATTGCAACATATTCATGTGTACATGTAACATATACATGTACACATATGTATATACATACACATAACATACATTTGTACATTTATTATTATATTGTATTACACACATGTATACCTACATATACACCCATTTTTTCTCTCCTACCTACTGCTTCAGGCACCCAACTACAGTGGGACTGCTCATGTGATCAAGGACTGGCCTGTGCTTCCTATAAGCCTCATTTCTAGTCTATCCATCAAGCAGAGACACTCTGACCACCAATAATAATTATTAATCACCATTAATCAAAAATAACAACATTTAGAATCATTTAATAGTTTATTAGTACCAATAAATACATATTAAATATGTATTTTACTACTTAATACAACAAAAACAATAATTATCACACAATTCAAATGCATTCCCACACTGCAATCACTTGAAAACCTCCGCCAGCATGCACCTTGCACTTCCTCCACCCAGAGTTTCAATGACAGGCAGCGGGGTATGCAGGATTTGATTGCATGATTGCAAGAGGTGGAGTTGGTCATAGCGTAGTGAACGATAAGCTCTGGAAGACATGACCATTATCGATTCTTCTCTGCTGTTCTTTATTTGCAACATGTTTCCTGCAAATTCCTTCACTTGCTCTTTCGATATTTCGACAACAGTCTTTCTTGTATCTCGTAGCAGATTTTTAACCATTTGTTGTTCATCGGCGTTTCTGAAAGCATCATAGCACACAATTGCAATATTTTCTCCAACGGACATCATAACATTGGTGTGGTATATGGGCGCCTCTAAACCATGGGTTGTCAGGACTCCTTCGAATGTAACTGGTTTGTACCCCATGATGTCACAGAATTCTTTAAACGGTTTCGGGTGTGTCCGCTCTGAGAGACAAGCATACGCCAGCTTGTGTACCCTGTCCAGAACCATGCTCCCCGTTCCTTCGAGAAACTGATCCATTTCCTCGTAATGACTCAAGTCGAGCACACTCCAGTCAAGTGATAGCGGTATCAAATTCAGTACGTCAGGAAGGTTCTTTTTCTCTGATCTCCGAGTTTTACATTTCATCGGATAAATGACAACTCGTTTATCTTCTGAATGAAACGACACCCAGTTGTTAGGGAACGTGGAGTCCGGGAGATTAAGTGTGTCGTGTAGTACTTCGACATTAACACCCCTTCTTTCAAGAGTAGAAACGAATTGGTCGAACTCTTTTTTCGCTTGTTCCTTCGTATCTATTTCTTGGACGAAGCGCTCTTGAAAGTGATTATCTTTAGCTGATTCTTCGTTGTAACCAAAGTTGGATGGACGAACCATCATTACAGTGGACGCTAGTTGGCTCATTTTTAAGGGAAGAACAGTAGGCCTACTCAACATGATTGCAGCACGATACAGCGGTCGGTCACCTACGGGACTGGTCTATATTGCTGCCAACTCTGGCGGAGACCAGTTTGAACCAGAGGAGATCGGTCATAATACGTCATGCACGTGTCTAAATAAAGCATTCCATGACGTCACAATAGAATGGCACGTGTACAGTATACATATGCCGCACACACCCTCGTCCTGCCTTCGTTCCACCTACAATACATCACCAGTCTTGTGATTTCCGTTTACATTGCGTTCCTTTCCTTCAAGGGATTTTCAAGTACTGG
>OZ026555.1:4829794-4857294 GCA_964020155.1 Chondrilla cf. caribensis | reverse complement strand
AGTTAGGTCTTCTTCATATGCTGTGTCCAGATTTTGTTATTGGGCTATCATCACTGCATGCTCCATTGCAATCCTATATGCCAACACTACCCCTCCATTTTCACCCTTCAACCATTTTTGCACTACCCCTCCATTTTACATGACACACCTCTCCAATAGCTTGAACACGCCCCTTCATTTTGGGGCATACCTTCCTGAATACAGTATATGCTAATCTGAACACACCCCTTTGTTCCCAGGACACGCCTCCTGAATATGATGTGACAAAGATTAACATCCCCATTGCTCTCTTTACTGGAACCAATGACTGGCTTGCTGACCCGGAGGACGTCAAGAACCTTCTTCCTAAACTGACTAACATTGCTTTCCACAAGAATATTGACGATTATGATCACCTTGATTTCATATGGGGAGTGAACGCCTACCAAGTCATCTATCCAGACATTGTGCGGTTGTTTTGGCAGTACAATAAGTGACGGAGTGCATGTAGTTTGCAATATTGATCATACCTGTGTGTGCTACTGTGTCATTTCGATGATTTCTTTGTATATAAGTTTATGATTTTTGATACTGTTATTGTTTTCACTTATTGTTCCATTTGTTTCATACAATTATTGCACATTTGGTTTGTTTTGTAATAATGAAAATTATTATTTGCATACAAGACTTATCATCGATCAGAAACAGGTGGTATTTCATTGTCGTGTGTTGTTTGCACGAAATAGTAGCCCAGGTCTCTTATACGAGTCACTCCACAAAGTGTGCAGTAACTAAATGAATGCATGTTCAGTCCTCGAATCTTGTGACAATCATGCAGCATTTACTGCAGTAATTGTGTGAGGTTAGTCTAGCTAGTTAGACTGTCCCTACCAGGTGCACACAGCTAGAGATGATAGGCCTCCAGCAATTGGACAATCTTGTACAAACAGACAGTCCTAGGCCTTTTAAACACTATAGCTAGTCAGTCCTGTTGTGCTCCGGACAGGGCTGTTAAATAGTCAGTCCTGTTGTGCTCCGGACAGGGCTGTTGAATAGTCAGTCCTGTTGTGCTCCGGACAGGGCTGTTGAATAGTCAGTCCTGTTGTGCTCCGGACAGGGCTGTTAAATAGTCAGTCCTGTTGTGCTCTGGACAGGGCAATCCTGTTGTACATCTGGACGGACTGTACATTCTCAGATTCTCTACTGGTATTATTAATAGATACTCTATCGATGATATTGTCTCCGCCCCGGGCGCCTGGTGGTCTAGCTAGCTAGACCAAAGAAACACTAGTTTTCTATAATGCCTTATAAGTGTAGGTATTACCCTCTATTATAATAGTTTTGGTCATACGACAGCTAAAGGCTGATTCACACATGCGACGCTACGCTTGCGTAATCTTAACGTAATAAGGGTCAATTACCTCTCGGAGCAGTCAGGAAAATGGTGACTATTTCGTTCTTTTGTGTTGCAGTCGCTTTGCTGTCCTCGTGCATAGAAGCAGAGGACCCAGAAGTCCACATGAACGCGGTGAGTTTCGAGTTTAAAAGAGAACCAACCCTTTGTGAGCGCTCAATAACACATTGTGGCAGTGGAATATGCGATTACTCTTTCAGACCATTTATACATACTGTTCTGGAGGAGTTATAATACACGGTATCGTCTTTTCCTCAGTGTGGTATGTGTGAAATGCGCTCAGTGTCGACTAGTTAGGGTCACGGAGGGTCTATATCAAGGTTGAATGGGAATTGATAGCCTCTAGTAGTCTCAAAACCCAGCTACTGATACAAGGTCGGGTTAGTTTTATCCTCAGAGATTGTCGATTGTAGATGCACTACATAAAGACACTTCCGTGTAGTTCAACATTAGCTACAGTCACTGTTGAGTATGATACTATCCATCACATGTTACCACACTCTGTACTATCTATGGCTCGCAAGACTTAATATAATTATAGTGTCTATATGGTCGAATATAACAAGCTGTTGTGTCTATGGTCGAATATAACAAGCTGTTGTGTCTATGGTCGAATATAGCAAGCTGTTGTGTCTATGGTCAAATATAACAGTCTGTTGCGTCTATGGTCAAATATAACAGTCTGTTGTGTCTATGGTCAAATATAACAGTCTGTTGCGTCTATGGTCGAATGTAGCAAGCTGTTGTGTCTATGGTCGAATATAGCAAGCTGTTGCGTCTATGGTCGAATATAGCAAGCTGTTGCGTCTATGGTCAAATATAACAGTCTGTTGCGTCTATGGTCAAATATAACAGTCTGTTGTGTCTATGGTCAAATATAACAGTCTGTTGCGTCTATGGTCGAATATAGCAAGCTGTTGTGTCTATGGTCAAATATAACAGTCTGTTGTGTCTATGGTCGAATATAACAGTCTGTTGTGTCTATGGTCAAATATAACAGTCTGTTGCGTCTATGGTCGAATATAACAGTCTGTTGTGTCTATGGTCAAATATAACAGTCTGTTGTGTCTATGGGTCAACTGTAACAGTCTGTTGTGTCTATGGGTCAACTATAACAGCCAGTATTGTAAAACAGCATCCTGTGTTGTCCTGACCTGTACAGACCCAGTTAATCACCAGTAAGGGCTACCCATGTGAGGATCACACTGTACTCACTAAAGACGGATACTTTCTGGGAATGCAGAGAATACCCTATGGAAAGAGGAACCGTAAGTGGTCCCACACAAGGCATTGAGTATGTGCAAATGCAGTTGAGTACTGAAATAGTCCAGTACAACTCTATGAATATCATTACCTCCGCTCTCTCTTGTATCACATGTGGTCCACTATGGGACTACCAGTGAATTGATGTTGGGCGATTATGTGATGGTCACAATAATCATGATATTTGACCGGGATGATTAAAGTATCGGCAAAGGGGACCCTAAGAATTGGTGGTCTTTATGATGTTGCTTTTCTGCTGTTGAAATTGTAATTGTATATAACACGTGTTCAGCTGTACTGAGAATCTGAAGTCCTAGTGTGCATTCACGTATTGTTGCGTAGTTGAGCTGGTATTCTCTCCCCCTCCCCCAGGCACTCAGCCGAGACCTGTGGCCTTCCTGCAACACGGTCTGCTGTGCTCCAGCACTAACTGGCTGACAAATTTGGAGTACGAGTCCCTTGGGTTCATATTGGCAGATGCAGGCTTTGATGTTTGGCTGGGAAATGTGAGGGGAAACACGTACTCACGACGTCATCAAACTCTGAAACCAGACCAAAAGGAGTTTTGGGATTTCAGGTAATAACAATCTCTGTCTACCTTGTATGTCAATTTGTGTATTTGATGAAATGATTTTGTGGCCACAGATATACGCGCACATATGTACATGGACACGTACATGTACACACACACACACACACACACACACACACACACACACACACACACACACACACACACACACAAACTCGCTAAAACGCAAAGACTTTCATATTGGCACTTATGTTTGATCAACCTAGAAGTGTTCATCCAGCACTGTTCACCCAACACTGTTCATCCAGCACTGTTCATCCAGCACTGTTCATCCAACATTGTTCACCCAACACTGTTCATCCAGCACTGCTCATCCAGCACTGTTCATCCAACACTGTTCATCCTACACTGTTCATCCAACACTGTTCATCCAACACTGTTCATCCAACACTGTTCATCCAACACTGTTCATCCAGCACTGTTCATCCAACACTGTTCATCCAACACTGCTCATCCAGCACTGTTCATCCAACATTGTTCACCCAACACTGTTCATCCAACACTGTTCATCCAGCACTGTTCATCCAGCACTGTTCATCCAGCACTGTTCATCCAACATTGTTCACCCAACACTGTTCATCCAACATTGTTCACCCAGCACTGTTCATCCAACACTGCTCATCCAACACTGCTCATCCAGCATTGTTCATCCAACACTGTTCATCCAACACTGCTCATCCAACACTGCTCATCCAACACTGTTCATCCAACACTGTTCATCCAACACTGTTCTTCAAATATTGTCCATTTATTGTAGTTTTGACGAGCACTCCTTGATTGACCTGCCCGATATGGTGGACTATGTACTGGAAGTGACCAATCAGAGTGAGCTGTTTTACGTGGGACACTCTCAAGGAACAGTCATGGGGTTTGCCGGTTTCTCCTCCCTTCCCGATCTTGCGTCAAAGATCAAGTTGTTTGTTGCCTTGGCACCCGTGACCACCGTGCATTACATAAAGGGAGCTTTCGACTTCATTTCCTACTTCTACAAGGAAGTGGAAGTGAGTTTGCCTGTTCCCCATTCGTCCATCCATTCATGCTGTATGGTGGTTATTCACAATACCATGTACTATATCAGGAAGGTTTCACTGGCAATGGATTTCACATTTATCTCTTGGTCAACCTGGGAAAATACTCAACTGAGAAAAAAAGCAACTTTATGTTGTAATACTGTACTTAGGGATGACCTCCAGGACTGGAGAAACATCCATTGAGGAATGATGACGATAACGATATGTTGTAAAATGTTCGCCCAAAACATTTACCAAAGAATATGTTTGTCCTCTTCACACAATACCGTATAGCGGGAAATTTTCGCGGGACAAAATTTTCGCGGATGGCTCCAAAAATGAAAATTCGCGGATAAAATTTTCGCGGATGCTGGCCAGAGTCACGCGACAGAACAGCGAGAACGCCTAGTTCGCGGATTAAATTTTCGCGGATGTTAGACAAACCGCGAAATCCGCGAAAATTTTGTCCCGCGAATATTTCCCGCTATACGGTATGTACCACTGCGAGAAGAGTCAACCTGTTATCGTTTCATGATCTTTGTTTGATCGGTTAGTTCAGTTGGTTTTATGTAATTATGTTTGTCATTTCCAACATGATGGTTCCCGAGGAAGCCCAATGACAGTGAAACGTCTTGCTGTTGATAGTTGTTGTGAAAAATACGGACATATGTTTTTATGTTCACATGTGTCAATTTTCCCACGATTATGGAAAACACTCATGTGCATGTTGCTTGTTGTTGCAGTGCACCCAACATTCATGCACACTGAGCTGTATGTGTGGTAGGTGCCCAGTACAGGTGGTAGCCTCATGGCTAAGGGCATTCCCAGTCAAGATATGTTCCACACTTTTGAACATTCATATTGTGTTGCCGTCTTTTTATCGCCACTAATATTATTGTTAGTTGTGTGTGTGTGTGTGTGTACGTGTGTGTGTGTGTGTGTGTGTGTGTGTGTGTGTGTGTGTGTGTGTGTGTGTGTGTGTCACTGTGTGTGTGTGTGTGTGTGTGTGTGTGTTTGTGTGTACTACAATATTATTCCAATTATGAATTATTTCTTCAGTTTATCTTTGATCTTTTTGGAGATGGGGAATTTCTCCCTAATGATGCTTTCATAAAAATACTTGATGCTGCGGTTTGTGAGAAGCAGTGGCTGGATGAAGTATGTGGAAATGTTTTCTTTCTAATTTGTGGATTTGATGCAAATAACCTCAATATTGTGAGTTTAGCTTGTGTGTGTGTGTGTGTGTGTGTGTGTGTGTGTGTGTGTGTGTGTGTGTGTGTTTTGTGTGTGTGTGTGTGTGTGTGTGTGTGTGTGTGTGTGTGTGTGTACATGTGTGTGTGCGTGTGGGTGTGGGTGTGCTGTGTGTGCATGTGTGTGGGTTCGTGTTCGTGTGTGTAGTGTGAGTTGTGTATGGGTTGTGATCAGGTTTGCAGTGTACATACGTAATAGTGTATATTATTGTACATGAAGTGCCTCCACATAACCTATGTGAACACCATGTTCATTTGTTTCATTTCTCCTTAGTCTCGTGTGGCCGTGTATGGAGCGCATGCACCAGCTGGAACCTCTGTTAAAGACGCTGTACACTTTTCACAGGTCTCACTGTTTGTTTTTGTTTGTGTTTGTTTGCTCGTACATTTGTTGTTGACCAATGTATATGTACACATTGTCTATTATGTGTACTGTAAATGTGGCCTATATGTAACATATGTGAAATGTGGCCTATACGTAATGTATGTGAAATGTGGTATAAATGTAACGTGTGAAATGTGGCCTATATGTAACATATTATGTGAAATGTGGCCTATATGGAACGTATGTGAATGTGGCCTATATGTATGTACCGTGTATGCAAATTGTAAAATTTGGCCTGTATGGTACGTATGTGAATGTGGCCTATACCTCTGCACCTTCATAGGAAGTGAGAAGTGGGAAATTTTGCAAATATGACTATGGAAAGAAAGGCAACTTGAAGCACTATGGCCAAGTGAGTCTCCCAACCAGAGGACATTTCCCACTGGCACTCATCTCCCCACTGGCACTTATCTCCCCATTGACACTCATCTCTCCACTGGCTCTCACCCCCTCATTGACACTCATCTCTCCACTGACACACAATTACCCACTGGCACTTATCTCCCCACTGGCACTCATCTTCCCACTGGCACTCATCTCCCCAATAGCACACAATTACCCACTGGCACTCATCTCCCCACTGGCACTCATCTCCCCATTGACACTCATCTCTCCACTGACACACAATTCCCCACTGGCACTCATCTCCCCATTGGCACACTTGAACACATCTCCCATTCACTAGTACACATCTGTTCACTGCACAATACACACAAGTAGTACAGGCTTGTGGTGCTTGACTGGGAATCCTGTAGTGCTCTTCTATTGAGCTTACCTGAACACACCCCTTTGTTCCCAGGACACGCCTCCTGAATATGATGTGACAAAGATCAATGTCCCCATTGCTCTCTTTACTGGAACCAATGACTGGCTTGCTGACCCTGAAGACGTTAAGAACCTCATTCCTAAACTGAAAAACATGGTCTTCCACAAGAATACTGCCGATTATGATCACCTTGATTTCATATGGGGAGTGAACGCCTACCAGGTCATCTATCCTGACATTATTAAGCTACTTTGGCAGTACAATGCCTTGTAAAGACCTAAGGCAATGTACGTATGTACAGTGTGTGTCAATGGTTACGGGTATAGCTATAAGTAGGCCTTGTTGGTTGGCACATTACACACAACTTCATTATTTTTGTGTAAACTATTGGATTAACTGAATGTGAATAAAACGACATTATTTCCCTAATTCGCGTGATTAGAATCCGCTGCAATGCACTTTGATGTCATAAAGTTGGTGTTCTATCCATAATGAGGTTAGAACATACTTGTATGTCATGTACAATAAGTGTTATTAATCCAATGACACAGAATTAAGTGATTACCTATTGAGTGTGACCAAACGTGAATGTGCTCATGTATGGACATGCATGCATGTTTAAACATTAGCTTGCAAGTATATGCAGGTACGTATATGCAGGCATGTGTGCATGACACACATGAATGTACCACACACACACACACACACACACACACACACACACACACACACACACACACACACACACACACACACACACACACACACACACACACACACACACACACACACACACACACACACACACACACACACACACACACACACACACACACACACACACACACACACACACACACACACACACACACACACACACACACACACACACACACACACACACACACACACACACACACACACACACACACACACACACACACACACACACACACACACACACTGTTATACTGTTGATGTGAGGACATATTGTTATGCTATTTCTTTGTGTACACTGCTACAGTGTACCAGTACAAGTATACCAGTGTGCTACCTCTGGCTATCTCCATCTGTTCTTTGACTTTATATGAATTATACAGTTTGTGGTGATGAGTACCGGTGTGTTACTTCCTGGTTGGACACACTGAAAGGAGGTACGTATGCTTCAGTAACCTCACATGTCATATCAGTAACATCACCAACGTGCTGACTGGTTTGGACTGAAAATGCAGACTGGTTCAAACTTGATATACTGACCGGTTGGATTAACCTGGCAAATACTGTCCCATAGGCCAGTACATACAATATGTATGTATGTGTGTGTCTGTAGGTATGTATAACATATATATATATATACCACATACATGATATTGCATTGTCTTTAGGCATATATAAACAATATATTATATATACAGCGAATTCTCGTTAATTCACTACTGCTTTATCTGTCAAACCTTTTAATCCGCCACAATTTCCCAGTACCAATACAATGTCCAAGTACCAATGGATATCCAGTTAATCTGCCAAACTTCTTAATCCACCATATTCCTCAAAAACGATTAACAAGTATTCTCTGTATTATGTATAAAACAAACACTTTGTGTAATGAGATTCATAGTGATTCTTGCACGTGTGGCTATCATAATTGATGGATCCAAATAGAGAGAGAAGCATCTTAGGAATGTTAGGATGGACACACACACACATACCCGCTCGTGCTCATGCCCGCACACACACACACACACACACACACACACACATCCCCCCCCCCCCCCCACACACCACCACCACCACCAACAACAACACATACAATGCAAATATGATGGAATGTGGTTGTATCATAGTCCAGTCTGGCCACCTTTTTATATGCTATTTATACCATAACACTATCATACGAACGGTGTGTAATACAGTATAATTATTATGCATAGTATGAATAATAACATCATGTGTGGTAGAAGTTCAAAGTTCATGGTCTGACCGTCACCTGACTGTGGCCTGTTCATACGTGTGTCCATTTAAAAATGGGTGTGTGATGGGAGGAAGTAAACAATTCCTACTCTCGATCGCACGCGTTTCGTTTTCAGGGCATCCAGCCAGCTACGTTGAAGAAAAGGAGAGATTTTACCACGATGGCGTCTAGTTATGAGAATTCGGAAGACTTACCCGAAAGACAAGCCAATGTTGTGACGGGGACGTATTCGTATGCGAAGTACGGTCATAGCAACGAGCCGTATCAAGGTTCTTCCTCCAGACCCACGGAGGAGGCTGGTGTGGATAACATCAATCCAATCTATTTCGAGCCTTCCTCAAAACCGCCTCCTAACCCGCAGCTACAACAACGTCCACCAGACCTTCCGCCATCCAACCAACATTATAACGTGCCTCGCAACGTAGCGAGCAATAATCGATGTATTTATGAAAGAATGGACTCCTTTCAAAGAATTCAGTCCCCAAACGATCCTATTCGACCCTTAGTTAGTCATGAAAACACACCGGTAATAGAGGAAGACACTGGTTGTCGACTCACCGCCGACAACCCTCTTTACAACCGCGGAGAGCGCCTTGGTTCCGAGCGCAAGCAGACCTTCAGCGGTAACGTGGAAACCATTGATGTCGAATACAGTAACAAGAAGCTACATCGCTGTGACTCAAAAGCCTTCATGCTGTTTCTCCTCTTGCTTATCTTGTTCATCATGAGTGCAGCAAGTCTCATTCTTTCCATCATGGTCATCATTACACCCATTGGGTGCGATCAGAAATGTACAGCATCAGGTGTGTGTGTGTGTGTGTGTGTGTGTATGGTATGTGTATGGTGTGTGTGTGTGTGTGTGTGTGTGTGTGTGGTGTGTGTGTGTATGGTGTGTGTGTGTGTGTGTGTGTGTGTGTGTGTGTGTGTGTGTGTGTGTGTGTGTGTGTGTGTGTGTAACATGGGTTTAGTTGATGTGTACTGTAGATAAAACTGGTAATTTATTAATCACCTCGTGTTAGTATTGTGTTTTTGTTCACTATAGTTTATATGTGGTGTTGTTGGCCTGGTAGGAAAATCACACACAATTTGACCTCTGTATTGAGTACAGGGCTACGTAATTTACTGTTCCCTCTTCATACAAACCGCTGAGGGATGAGCAGAGTGTATCACCTTCATAACTCTCCTTATGTTGAATCCAAAAACTGTTCTTGTAGAACTGGATTTTTTTGTAGAACCTGACAATTCTTTTAAAATTGGAGAATTATTGTAGAGCCTGGTAGCTATTCTAGTTAAACAGTTGTGTACTCCTATTTGTACCTTGGGTTGCACACCTAATTCTCTTAGGTATATTATACACTACATGGAATTCCTGCTGTGGGTAGGAGGTGTATCAGGGGTTTGTCTGTGGGAGGGTTTATCATTAGGAGACATCAAAGAGTGAGTTACCTACTGTGACATAATCATATACATGTAGCCCATATTTGAAACAATGAATATGATTATACAGTGTGTTGGGAGGAGTATCCTGTATTGAGTGTTGATTTGATCAGGATACTTTTAAGATGACTATAATCACTCATCTCAGTGTCTCTGTCTGTTTTGGATGTGTGTGTGTGTGTGTGTACTTTTGTGTATGTTTTAGACGATAAGGAGTCACAATGCATTGAGATTCTGTTGCAGTAATTACCACCATAAAAGACTCATTTTCAACATGCTTCGTACACGGTGTGATGGTTTTATGAGAAATTTATCATTTCTGATCTTTGAGGTATCACATGACCATCATGTGATTGGCTCAACTCACAATATACTACTAAATTTGCTCTCCTCTTTACAGATTCATCTCTTGTCTCTCAAGATCATTTAGAAGTAAGCCAGCCCACATTATGCACTACACGTGTGTGTACATACGTATGTACTGTGTGCAAACCTGTGTGTGTGTACTGTGTATATACATGTGTATATGTACTGTATGCATACCTGTGTGTATATGTACTGTGTGTCTCCTGGTCATTGTACATGTACAGTATGTGTTGTACTGTAAGTAAACATTTTGTCATCCCTGTACATAGGTATGTACATACAGTATATACATAATACATACACTATTGTCAGTATGGTCATTTGAATTTAAAAATCATCATTGTACCCATCAGACTCCAGTCAACGGTGATCTCTATCATCACTTTCTACGCTATTGTCTACATACATTGTCAGTTACATTCCTACCCTAATACGTAAGGGTTAACAAATTCCACTCGTTTGCTATTTCTGATATGTGTCATGCAGTATATACGTATGCGCACATATTATGTTGAATCAGTTTTGGTTTCACTGAATTCAATCCAATTTCGGCACCCAATTCAGAGTGTGAAGTTGGAATTGGAGGAATCTTTGGCGAATATGAATGACTCTTTCAACGATTTAATGGTTTGTATGCTTGGCTTTGATACCCAATTCCTCCTAATTGAGTCGCTCCATAATTTCCTTTGTTGCAGTTATCAAATCAGGGTCCACAGGGTCCAAGAGGTCATAATGGCTCCATAGGTCCCCAAGGTCCCCAAGGTCCTGCAGGTCCTCAGGCCACGAACGGCAGTATTCAGTTGGCTGACTACTGTTCTACAGACATATCAGTTTGTACGGTTTCTGGTGGACAAAGCAGTTGTACCACTCCAGCATCACCCGTTTCTACTGTGAGTATACGTATGTGTGCTGTGAACATGTGTATATATCTGTGTGTGTGTGTGTGTGTGTGTGTGTGTGTGTGTGTGTGTGTGTGTGTGTGTGTACAGTGGAAATCCATTCAGCCTTGAGCTTGCTTCTCAGTGATCCCAACAAAGGTGTGTGTGCACATGAGCATTGAGTATTCACTTCCTTACCGACTATGGTACCAACAGCCTCCCTGTCTCTGTCCCTCTACGGACATTAGCAGAAAAGATATTGGATGTCACAGAAGCCAATTTGAGCCACCAAACAGCTGACACTGGACTTTAGCTGGCTTTGTTTCCACATTGCAGGGAGGTCTTCTCCTGCTATTTCTCAAAGGAACATGTTGGGATTCTTGGAGTGTTGATGCGCTGGTGTTCCTGATAACATTCTATTCCATTCAGGTAGCGCACACAGAAGTGGTGTGCTATAGATTGTGTTGATATGGATGGACATACGTATATTATACATACCTACCTACCTACCTAGGTACAAGGAGATGGATAGGCTTGTAGACAGATGGTAGTAGACTGTAGTAAGATACACACATACACACACACACACACACGCACACACACACACACACGCACACACGCATACACACACACAAGCACACACACACACACACATACACACACACACACACACACACACACAGGGAACAGACACAAAGGCACTCACACAGAATCTAGAATATTAGCACTACCAATGAAGCATAGCCGTCTACTTAGTATCGTGTTCATTGCTTGTTGTTGAAGCTTGTCTAATGGTTCTGTATGTTTGAAGTTGGATAAACAAAGACTCACTGTATTGGCATTCCTTACTGTTTTCCACATCTTGCCTCAAGTGAAGTCAGTGTGTCCCCAAGTGAATTCAGTGTATCCTCAAGTGAATTCAATGTATCCCAAATTAATTCATTCTGTTCCCAGGTGAATTCAGTATCCCAAAGTAAATTCTGTGTGTCCCCAGGTCAATGTCCCAAGTTTTGTTTGGTAGAAATCCATTCTGTACTTATGACACACACACACACACACACACACACACACACACACACACACACGTACTAAACCCAACAATTCACATACATACATATGTACTGTGTTATTTTAAACACTTCAAGCATCAAATTTAGGATCATATCAAAACTGAAACCATTTTGGCAGGTTCTTCTGTAACAACTGCAACTTTTAGAAGAATGTCTCCATTGAACTGAAATGCTTTAATACAGTATGAAATACGCATTTATCACTTCCTTTTTGTTATCTCCCTCTTCCTTTCCATTGAAGTACATTATGATGAATCTCTCTGTACTCAAATGTGTGGTGTCTGTTGTGGTTTGCCAACAAAGTGTCAGGTCCATTGGTTCACTGGGTATAGCTCACGTGCGGCTGGTGCCTTGTACCTGAGCTGAGCACGGGCCCTATGTGGGAGGTGAGGTGATGAGGTAGCTCAGGTGACTGCTATATTTAGGACAATAACCTTGAACACCTCTCTGGTTTCAGAAAGTGGCCTGATTCCTAATGGAATGATCTCAATTGACTAGTTATGGGGTTATCAGCTAGGCTGTCACCCCTGACTGGTTGGTATGCCTTTGTGTTCTTGTTAGGACCACTCCATGGTGTCTTCCAAGGACAACTTTATGTTATTTTAAGGTCTTATTACGTATGTGAGCTGTAGTTGCATGTAATATACTGATCTATATTGGTTTCATTTCCTTGTCTTCTTCACTCTTCCTTCTTTTGTGATGTACACACTGTCTTATTACCCTAAGGCCATTCTTTCCTGTCTACTCTTTGTATGCTTCATGCTAACCACACACACACACACACGGTGACACACACACACACACAAACACATACACACACACACACACACACACACACACACACAGGATTGCCTCCTCTCTTTCACTCTTTCAGCCAACAACCATTCAGTTTACACTTATCAAATGCATGTGTGTGTGTGTGTGTGTGTGTGTGTGTGTGTGTGTGTGTCTGTGTGTTCTATTTATAGCAACTAGTTTGGCCAGGGGTGAAGTTGTGTTCATTGCAGGAATGTGTTTGAGGTTCTTTAGGCATTTCTTTTCTTGGTTCTGTTGTGATCAGGAATTTGGTATGTAAACATCACCTATCATCACCTATGCTTGAGAGGTGATATCACATACAGGATTATTATAGTCATTGCGTATTATGTACATGCTGGATGGTTCATGTGGTACTGAGCATGCTCTGTAGCATGTGGAATACAGGAAGAATTAATTCTTAGGTGCATTTTCAGCGAAAAACTACGCGCACACACACACACACACACACACACACACACACACACACACTGTTACATCCACTCAGACACTCACTCACATGTGATTAACTACCCATTACTTACTTAGTTTAATCTTTTAATTCAATCTGTGTCCTCTGTGTATCAATGAACATCCATAGCAGCCCCCCACCAATGGTATCCTCTGAAGTCCTATTGGTGCTCTGGTCAATTTTCTGGGCCGTTGCTATGCTGTTGTGGTGGTGCACTTGCGAGGCTTTCCATGTCTGTGAGCAGATATACTTATGGAACCTCAATGGGTTACTTCCTGTAATCAGTTATAACCCAACACAGAGTGTGGAGTGCTCCTTCATAATCAAATGCACTGCATGTGTGGACTGCTTCTTCTTAATCCAGCACAGTGTGTGGACTGCTTCTTCTTAATCCAGCACAGTGTGTGGACTGCTGCTTCTTAATCCAACATTCTGTGTGGACTGCTTCTTCTTCATCCTACATTCTGTGTGGACTGCTTCTTCTTCATCCAACATTCTGTGTGGACTGCTTCTTCTTAATCCAACATTCTGTGTGGACTGCTTCTTCTTAATCCAACATTCTGTGTGGACTGCTTCTTCTTCATCCAACACAGTGTGTGGACTGCTTCTTCTTCATCCAACACAGTGTGTGGACTGCTTTTTCTTAATCCAGCACACTGTGTGGACTGCTCCTCCATACTCCAACATAGTGTGCGGGACTTCAGCTTTATGACATTGTCGTGCTATAGACAATGAACTTTGCAGTGTTGTTATTGCAACTCTTTGAGGAGAACCCTGTTGTTATCTCGTATTGTATTTGCAGTGCATCGAGGAGAATTAACTCCATTATTATCCTGTACTGTATCCTTTCTGTCTCACAGGGACCAACACAAACAGTAGCACATTGGTGTATGGTCAAAGGAGATGCTAGAACAACATACACTGTCAAATCAACCGTTCTGGAATACAAACAGAATACACTCTTGGGAGATGTCAATTCGTGCAGTTGTGAAGTGACCCTCTCGGAAGGCTCTATCACCTGCGAATACAAAAGATTTTCATGTAACTTTTCTTCAATTGATGTCACATTTCAACAGAATTGATAGAATCTTGCACATGTATATCTCTGATTATATTACTTCTTGAATTTTCGTTCACCCGCTCTCAATTGTGTGTGTGTGTGATCCCTTGTTCTATCTGTGAATGTCACAGCAGTGAATTGTGTTATACTCATTGTAGTAATGTAGTAACGTTTGCCCACTAAGTATTCAATCCTGTAGCTGTTTTGTTTTGTTGCATTCAGTGTTAAATTATAACATAAATTTTGTATTTTTTAATCCATTGGCTGCAACAACAGGATTATCTGCTGGAGTTTTAATAATTTCTTGTATAAATGCAATTACAGTATGTTATTTAATGTAATGTTATACAGCAATTTAATAATAATATTATGAGTAAAATTGATGATTAATATTATATGATCATTGTCTATGCATGGAATAATTTAACATTAATTGCAAATATCCACTGCAATAGGACCACCTCAGTAATAGGACCACCTCAGTAACAGGACCACTTCAGTGATAGGACCACCTTAGCAATAGGACCACCTCTATAATAGGACCACCTTAGTAATAGGACCACCTCAGTAACAGGGCCACCTCTATAATAGGACCACCTTAGTAATAGGACCACCTCTATAATAGGACCACCTTAGTAATAGGACCACCTCAGTAACAGGACCACCTGAGTAATAGGACCATCTCAGTAATAGGACCACCTCAGTAACAGAACCACCTCAGTAACAGGACCACCTCAGTAACAGGTCCACCTCAGTAATAGGACCACCTCAGTAACAGGACCACCTCAGTAACAGGTCCACCTCAGTAATAGGACCGCCTCAGTGACAGGTCCACCTCAGTAACAGGACCACCTCAGTAACAGGACCGCCTCAGTAACAGGACCACCCCCAGAGGAAATAACAGTCGTCATTACCGAGCGTTAGGGAGGTGATTGTTTCCGTTCGTTTGTAGTCTGGCCTGCTACGACCGTCTTTCTAAACGCCTCCGGCCTCCGTCCCTCCCTTTCCTCGCCCAGGGCGCTTGGTGGGACGGTCGTAGCAAGCCGGACTAGTTTAGGGAGTCCGATCGAGGTCGCCCACGCTCTTAATTGCGGTGGCCGCTAATATTGTTGGATTTAGGTCATTTTTTTGGTTTCTTTGAACGCAAATCATTCGTCGAACGAATCGTTCAGCACTAAGTCGTCCCGCCGATGGTAATGGGGCATCGTCGCAGCATATGTTGAAATGACAAACTTAGACAAAGGTTGCCTGTAGTTCACACACGATCCGTTAAAAGAGCACTTACTTTTCGATTCCTCCTGTCGACAAATTTCGGACTGCATCACTACCAAGTTCTGGTTGAGATGGTGGAGGAGGCCAAGGGAGATGCATGGCGACTAGTTCTCCTGGTGGCTGACAACTTTCCTTGCTATCGTGATGTCGCTGAGTTCAAGGGACGTCAAGTTTCTCTGCTGAAGAGGTCACAAATATTCGTGTCCGATCTGTGTTTCATGTTTGGAGGCAGAAGCTACGGAAAATTGGATCGGATGGATCAGTTGACGATGTTCCCTGACTACAGAGTACCACAGGTGGGCTAGTAGCCATGGGTACAGGGTACCAGAGGTGGGCTAGTAGCCCTGACTACAGGGTACCAGAGGTGGGCTAGTAGCCATGGTTACAGGGTACCACAGGTGGGCTAGTAGCCCTGGGTACAGGGTACCAGAGGTGGGCTAGTAGCCATGGGTACAGGGTACCAGAGGTGGGCTAGTAGCCATGGGTACAGGGTACCAGAGGTGGGCTAGTAGCCATGGGCTTACGAGTGAATTTGAAAAACACGCACACACACGCACACACACACACACACACACACACACACACACACACAGACACACTATAATTCTGTAGTTGTATTAGCTGGTAATTTTCTTGTTTAGAGCCTGCAGTATTTTGGAGTATTGAAATATTCAGAAGAACTCCTCAAAAAGTTGAGAGATGGTGTGTTCATGTGTGTGTGTACATACATGCATGTGTGTCTGTGTGCACGTGTGTGCGTGCGTGTGTGTGTGTGTGTGTGTGTGTGCGCGCGCATGTGTGTGTGTGTATGTGTGCGTGTGTGTGGCATGTGTGTGTGTGTGTGCGTGTGTGTGTGTGTGTGTGTGCGTGTGTGTGTGTGTGTGTGCGTGTGTGTGTGTGTGTGTGCGTGTGTGTGTGTGTGTGTGCGTGTGTGTGTGTGTGTGTGTGCGTGCACGTGCATGTGTGTATGCATGCCTCTCTCTCTGTGTGTGTCAATGTGTATGTGTACGTGTGAGTGTAGGTTCCGTTCGTTTGTAGTCTGGCCTGCTACGACCGTCTTTCTAAACGCCTCCGGCCTCCGTCCCTCCCTTTCCTCGCCCAGGGCGCTTGGTGGGACGGTCGTAGCAAGCCGGACTAGTTTGGGGAGTCCGATCGAGGTCGCCCACGCTCTTAATTGCGGTGGCCGCTAATATTGTTGGATTTAGGTCATTTTTTTGGTTTCTTTGAACGCAAATCATTCGTCGAACGAATCGTTCAGCACTAAGTCGTCCCGCCGATGGTAATGGGGCATCGTCGCAGCATATGTTGAAATGACAAACTTAGACAAAGGTTGCCTGTAGTTCACACACGATCCGTTAAAAGAGCACTTACTTTTCGATTCCTCCTGTCGACAAATTTCGGACTGCATCACTACCAAGTACCTTAAGACAATCCAAATAACAATTTTCAACTTTTTTGCACAACGATTTTTCGATTTCCATCGCTGAAGAGCAGGGTTGGCCAATCCGTCTTTCGGGACACCAAATGGTCGGCCATCATGACGTCCATTTTGGAAGACATTTTTGATGATGTCACTGAACTACGTCATATCATAGATCTTGATATGCAAGATCTATCTATGGTTTTATGCCTAGCATTTGCGAGGTTCTGAACTTTGTTCACGACTAGTAGTTAGTTACTGATGTAATTTGTGTAGCCTAAGGAAAGTCGGTATAATGTCTAAGCACGAACGCATCACGTGATGCACACCACCTTGTAAAAATGGCGCTACTTCCACACCCTTTGGAATCAGCGAGGTTCGTCGCTGATAACGCAGACCACGTCAAGTGCGACCCGACAGCTGCTCGACAGACAGCACAGCATGTGAGTTTCGTGGTGCCAGTCTGTGCAATCTTGTCCCGAGGAGAAAACATAGCGAGGTTAAAAGTAGCCTACATTTTTTACTTGTTGTCTGCTCCGCGTTCACTGCTTGTACGTGGGACTAGTAAAAGAAAATGTTTAATATTTAAACAACCGAGCCAAGGTGACACTACGTCACTTGACTTATTACACACTGTTCCCTTCTGTAATTTAGCTGTTGGGTGTTCTTAAGACCAGGGAAACGTTGTGTCCGGTCAGTGAAAAAGAGGAAATGATACCCTCGGGATTAACTGATGTTGAGAAACTACACTGGTGTGTGTGTGTGTGTGTGTGTGTGTGTGTGTGTGTGTGTGTGTGTTCCACAGTAATCATGATCAATATGTTCCCATCATGTACCAATTATTTTATTTTAATTAATTATTTATTATTTATTGTACATTATAATTAATTAGTAATTATTTATTATACATTAATACAATATTAAGTTATATCCAAATGATCTGGTCTTCATTATTGTAGTTATTATCCTCTATTCCGTTATCTGTAACTTATAACTGTACTTTTGTATTATATGTTTACAATGAATTCTCGTTGATATTCCACCACTGTTTTATCCACCGAACCTTTTAATCCACCACAATTTCCCAGTACCAATATAATGTACAAGTACCAATGAATATCCAGTTAATCTGCCAAACTCATTAATCCACCATATTTTTTGAAAACGAATTGCAGCAGATTAACGAGTATTCACTGCATATCACACAGTATTATCTATGTACATACCTGTAGGATATTTCTGCTCGACACGTGGAATTTCTGCTTTTGGCCTAAAAACAATGGGGCTTCGTTCGGAGTACTCCGCAATGGAAAACTGTTGACCGGATACAGAGGTCTCTGTGCGGCTCTGTTGAGAGCGCATGAGGTGAGTTATGTATAGTAAACGCCTACAGTGTGTACTCGTTAATCTGTCACAATTTGTTTTTAAAAATTATGGCGGATTAATGAATTTGGTGGCTTAACTGGATGTTCATTGGTACTTGTGTGTTATCTTGGAAATTGTGTTGGATTAAAACGTTTGGTGTGTGAAGAGGTGGTGGATTAATGAGAATTCATTGAATGTACGATACTGCAGCTGAATTTTCCAAAAATTACAATTTGTGAGAAATATAACCATGTGAGTAGCCAACCTCCTCCACCGCTATCACCGTCAGAACCTGCTCTGAGAATACTGCTGAAGTCTCTGGCTGCAAACACTCCATTAATGGTGCCACTATCTGTAACAGGAATATCAACCTGCACAGGTTGATGTTGGCCATTTTCCAGACCACATATGCTAGTCGAATGACAATTGTTATTCCAGTAAAACTATCTGATTATTCCCGTGGTCCCGCGGTATGCTGGGTTTTGCGGAGACTTTTTATTCCCAAAAATGTGCTGGATTGATTGATACCTGCCTGCTTCAGTTGTATCAGTTAATCCAGTATCATGTACATGTACAGTATTATTTGCATGTACAGTGTCATGTACGTGTACAGTATCATGTACATGTACAGTATCACAACATGTACAGTATCATTTACATGTACAGTATCATTTACATGTACAGTATCATTTACATGTACAGTGTCATGTACGTGTACAGTGTCATTTACATGTACAGTATCACAACATGTACAGTATTATTTACATGTACAGTGTCATTTACATGTACAGTATCATTTACATGTACAGTGTCATGTACGTGTACAGTGTCATTTACATGTACAGTATCACAACATGTACAGTATTATTTACATGTACAGTGTCATGTACACACATTCAAACCCATCGTTGATTTTGTCCTACCCCACCCCGCTAGGATGGGGTGCCAATTTGTCAGCCTGACTTCTACAGTAAGGCCACTCAAGAACTGGTGGAGAGGATCCTCAGGTCCGACACCGAGTGTCCTATACCTCTACAGGATGAGAGGTGGAGGAATGTACAGGAGGTTGACCAGGTGTTGAGGAAGGTTAGACAGTTTTGAGGATTGACATCGTGTGTGTGTGTGTGTGTGTGTGTGTGTGTGTGTGTGTGTGTGTGTGTGTGTATGTGTGTGTGTGTGTGTGTGTGTGTGTGTGTGTGTGTGTGTGTGTGTGTGTGTGTGTGTGTGTGTGTGTGTGTACATGTAGTGTGTGTGTGTGTGTGTGTATGTGTGTGTGTGTGTACATGTAGTGTGTGTGTGTGTGTGTGTGTGTGTGTGTGTGTGTGTGTGTGTGTGTGTGTGTGTGTGTGTGTGTGTGTGTGTGTACATGTAGTGTGTGTGTGTACATGTAGTGTGTGTGTGTGTGTGTGTGTGTGTGTGTGTATGTGTGTGTGTGTGTGTACATGTAGTGTGTGTGTACATGTAGTGTGTGTGTGTGTGTGTGTGTGTGTGTGTGTGTGTGTGTGTGTGTACACATGTATGTACATACAGACAGACAGTACATACGTATGTCATATGAATACAGTTTACTAAATGTAAATCTATGTAAATACTCTTTTTTACAGCGATTCTCCAACTCTCTGGTTGAGATGGTGGAGGAGGCCAAGGGAGATGCATGGCGACTAGTTCTGCTGGTGGCTGACAACTTTCCTTGCTATCGTGATGTCGCTGAGTTCAAGCGACGTCAAGTTTCCCTGCTGAAGAGGTCACAAATATTCGTGTCCGATCTGTGTTTCATGTTTGGAGGCAGAAGCTACGGAAAATTGGATCGGATGGATCAGTTGACGATGTTCCCTGACTACAGGGTACCACAGGTGGGCTAGTAGCCATGGGCTTACGAGTGAATTTGAAAACACGCACACACGCACACACACACACACACACGCACACACACACACACACACACACACACGCACACACACACACACACACACACAGACACACACACACACACACACACACACACACACACACACACACACACACACACACACACACACACACACACACACACACACACACACACACACACACACACACACACACACACAGACACACTATAATTCTGTAGTTGTATTAGCTGGTAATTTCTTGTTTAGAGCCTGCAGTATTTTGGAGTATTGAAATATTCAGAAGAACTCCTCAAAAAGTTGAGAGATGGTGTGTTCATGTGTGTGTGTACATACATGTGTGTCTGTGTGCATGTGTGTGCGCGCGCGCGCGTGTGTGTGTGTGTGTGTGTGTGTGTGTGCGTGTGTGTGGCATGTGTGTGTGTGTGTGCGTGCGTGTATGTGTGTGTGTGTGTGTGTGTACATGTGCATGTGTGTATGCATGCCTCTCTCTCTGTGTGTGTCAATGTGTATGTGTACGTGTGAGTGTAGATTTGGTGTTTTGTGTATCTCATCCATCAGCAAAGTATTAACGCATATAACAGTGACCTTCTAAGGTTAGTTTCACTCTCAACGTTCTCCAGGAGAAGAACTGCCTGTGGGTAGCAGACTAGAAGTGGAAATTCGTTGTTGTTCGATTCTCTCTGTAGAGGTTAGTGACGAGTGTGGAGTGGATCATATCTTCCAGAATATGTGGCTCCTGGTGATTCCGTGTGGTTCTGTGGTATACACAGGCATGCACATATCAGACACATGTACGTACAAATACTAATGTGCATGCATACACACACATGCATGCACACACATACACACACACAAGCGCGTACACACACACACACGCACGCACGCATGCACACACACACACACACGCACACACGTGCACACACACACACGCACACACACACACATGCGTACACACACACACACACACACACACACACACACACACACACACACAACAACAACAACAACAACAACAACAACTGTATGTGTTGTCTCTCTTAGCTTATTCGGGAAGAGCTCGATAAGCAACTTAAAGCAGCAGAAGGTTTGTCAGAGAGGCCAAGTCCTCCATCAACTGAGATCGACTACTACATGTGGGGGTATGCCAAGTCACACTGCAGCGAGATGGACCGTCTTCAGCTTCCCATTCACCACACCAGAAGCTGTTTTTACTGATGCCAAGGACGCCTCTCGTGAAGAACTCAGTCTCGGGGGAAGGGAGCCACTCCCTGTGTTGTAACTCTGGGGCAAACTTCACTAAATTCAACAGTTTAAAGAGATAATAATGCCAATTTAATAATGTGTGCACATATGCAGGTAGATAGTGCAATGTGTATGGAACATACACGATTATACACATACATATGACTATGGTATACATATGTATGATATGCCATCCCTATCTCCAGTACATGTACATACATGCATCATTCCCTATGTAAATGTTACTTATTGTGTGTACATACAATCTACTCAATCTCCCAGCAATACTACCGCATGTACACATGTTCACAGGGAAACATGTAACATCACATGCAGCCTTTATTTGTATTATTAATTCTATACAATACTAAAATTAATAACCATACATCATATTATACATACAGTGAATTCTCTGCTCTATCCACCACCACTTTATCCGCCAAACCTTTTAATCTGCCACAATTTCCCAGTACTGATATATATAATATACAAGTACCAATGAATTTCCAGTTAATCCACCATATTCTTTGAAAATGGATTGTGGCGGATTAACAAGAATTCACTCTATGTAGTAATACATGTATTATTAGAATAATATATTCTGCAGGATTTTAAACTTTGTAATAAAATCATATACTATTGGTTTAATATCACATGATACAGCTTTAATCATCAAAATAATTTGATAATAATTCATTAATTATTATGGATGGTTAGCAGAAATCAAGGCTAAGGCACAATGCACTACTGTACAAATCTGAAAGTTCAGTCATCTACTGTGAGGATTTCAGCTACTGCTACTGGACCACCTTCCCCGAGTCCTCCAACGACAGCCATATTTCTCTCCCAACAGGTGCTGGTGAGTGCGAGTCTCGACTTGAGCATGTTGGGTAGTTTCTCCCACCTCTTCTTGTTGGCTGTCAGTGCTTCGGACTCACTCAGACCTGATCCAGACTCCTCGGTGAATCCCAGACCACCGGCCACAACGATACGCCCACACACCACACCAGCTGCAAAGTCAGTCCTCAAACACAACATGTCCCTTGCTGTTTCCCACATGTCCTCGTCGATCCTGTAGCGATACACCTTCTTGGAGACGTGGTTGGGCGGGGCCATCCCGCCCATCATAAAAATGTCGCTTCCGAGACCAACAACGGAGTAAAAAATCAGTGTTTTTGGAAGAGGAGACATTTTTTCCCACTGGAGTGTTTCAAGGTCGAGGATTTCACATGTGTCCACTGCTTTCTTCTCCGTCCGTCCGCCCACCACATACAGCTTGTTCTTATGTACATGGGAACCGGCTGTGTATCTTCTGTCCTTCATCGGTGGAATGGAGACCCACTCCATACTGACCAAGTCGAGGTATTGAGCGTCAGTTTCTCCTATTCGATCTGGTGCTGCACCGCTCATCACAAAAAGCCTGTTCCCAACCAATTGTATGACAGGTTTGATCCGCCCCTCGTTCGGCATTGGGGGAAATTCCTCCCATGTTTCCGTTTCAGTGTTGTACACATCGATAGCTGCGAGGGGGCTCTGTTTCTCGTCCGTTCCTCCGATGAGCACGAGCTTCTCTCCTATGAATACAGGGTCAATGCATCCTGCTCGTTTGTGAGGGGCAGGAGGCATCTTGACCCACTCCTTCTTGACCATGTCGAACACATCCCCTGTGTCCAAGGCCTTCCCCTCAATGGTGCAACCTCCTATAACGTACAGCTTCTGGTTGCGATAGGCGGCTGTGGTGTACACTTTTGCCACCGGCATAGGAGGGAGACGCTCCCAGTGAAATTTTGCAACATCTGATCCAACTGCCATCCTCTGCAAAAAGAACAGAACACATATCAAAAGAAAATGTATACAGAAATATTATGTATGAAATGTTATGCAATAAATGGAGGTTATTGCCCAACATGTGTAGTGTGTTGCTCAACACATGCCACATGGTGTATTGCTCAATACGCAGGTTCTGTTACTCAACACACAGGCTGTATTGCTCAATGCACAAGTTCTTTGCCTGATACACAGGTTCTGTTACTCGACACAGATGCTGTGTTGCTTGATACTTGGTCATAGTGCTTTTCAACACACAGGCTGTATTTCTGAACACAGGTTCTGTTGCTCAACACACAGGCTATATTGCTAAGGACACATGTTCTGTGGCTCAACACACAGGCTATATTGCTAAACACACGTCTGTGGCTCAACATACAGGCTGTATTGCTCAACACACAGACTGTATTGCTAAACACATGTTCTGTTGCTCAACACACAGGTTCTGTTGCTCAACACACAGGCTGTATTGCTAAACACACATTCTGTTGCTCAACACACAAGTTCTGTTGCTCAATATACAGGCTCTGTTGCTCAACACACAGATTCTGTTGCTCAACACACAAGTTCTGTTGCTCAATACACAAGTTCTGTTGCTCAATACATATTTTTTCGTTCAATGCCCACACAAACACCCACATGTACACAGAAAACCATTTCATAAACAAACACAAGGTGTTTAGGAAGCACTTACAATTTCAACATGAATCAGTTTCAAAGAAGTGCACAACCATGTGTTCAACAGTGTCTTGTAGCAGAAGTCTCAACACAAGGGTGGTTACATACACCCAAGAGTACCTGGAAATGAGCAAGTTGAAATAGGTACAACTGCTAACCAGCAGGATCACTGAGAACATGAACCTGAAAAGGCTTCTATTTCTAAAAGACTAACCCACAAATGCTTACAAGTGTGTGAAAAAGATCAGCAAAGAAATTAGTGGACACCTGTGTGTGTGTGTATATGTGTGTGTGTGTGTGTGTGTGTGTATGTGTGTGTGTGTGTGTGTGTGTGTGTGTGTGTGTGTGTGTGTGTGTGTGTGTGTGTGTGTGTGTGTGTGTGTGAAAAAGATCAGCAAAGAAATTAGTGGACACCTGTGTGTGTGTGTGTATGTGTGTGTGTGTGTGTGTGTGTGTGTGTGTGTGTGTGTGTGTGTGTGTGTGTGTGTGTGTGTGTGTGTGCGTGTGTGTGTGTGTGCATGCATGCATTGAATGGACAGTATACATGCATATGCGTGTGTACACTCTGTATTCCACGTGAACAGGTTGGATGGTGTATCCATATGTGAACACGGAAGCACTTGTTGTCAAAACACCTTCGAAAACGACAACTTTGTGGACAAAACATAAACGGATCAGAGAATAAGTATGAACAAACTGAATTGAGCTAACTATAGTCTACAATGATGGGGAGATCTCAACATGTGGGTAGATTATAGAGGTTCACTCAGTACAGTCTACAATGATGGGGAGATCTCAACATGTGGGTAGATTGTGGAGGTTCACTCAGTACAGTCTACAATGATGGAGAGATCTCAACATGTGGGTAGATTATAGAGGTTCACTCAGTACAGTCTACAATGACGGAGAGATATCAACATGTGGGTAGATTATAGAGGTCCACTCAGTACAGTCTACAATGATGGGGAGATCTCAACATGTGGGTGGATTATAGAGGTTCACTCAGTACAGTCTACAATGATGGGGAGATCTCAACATGTGGGTAGATTATGGAGGTTCACTCAGTACAGTCTATAATGATGGGGAGATCTCAACATGTGGGTAGATCATAGAGGTTCACTCAGTACAGTCTACAATGATGATGGATTTTACACGCACACACAATACCATTCAAACAAGACAAGTGAAATAATTCAGTTAATACGACACATACACTGTCTGACCACATTTTATTCAATAAAAGGTCAAATTACCGTCTGCCAGGGTTGGTATTCATGGAGAATAGTGTTGAGTTTAATATGATGATTTGAGTGGGCGGGTGCTAACAACATGCACTGGTGATAATCTCTGGTGAAGCCCTACAACGTGACACCCCCCCTCAGAGTAATGTAGCCCCTCCGAAGGCAGGCTGTCCGACACCAGAGGTACAGATGTCGGAGAACTGCACTCCTTAAAGGTGTGGGTTTGAACGACAAACACCTCCACTTTGCATGGGGATTAATAATACACACCCTCGAGGTGACACACCCTTTGAAAGTGACACACCTCCTTGACGGTGGCACACCCCTAACGGAGTATATCTTTTCATACACATATTCTGATGGAGAAACTGATACAGTTCATACATACGTATGCGCATGTTATAGCATGGTGAGAGGCTGCAGAGTACACTGCCACACCTTGATTGTCACACCTCCTTCACTGCCACACCTTGATTGTCACACCTCCTTCACTGCCACGCCTCCTTCACTGCCACACCTCCTTTACTACCACACCTCCTTCACTACCACATCTCCACTGCCACACCTCCTTCACTGCCACGCCTTCTTCACTACCACACCTCCTCCACTACCACATCTCCACTGCCACACCTTCTTCACTACCACACCTCCTACACTACCACATCTCCACTGCCACACCTCCTTCACTGCCATGCCTCCTTCACTGCCACACCTCCTTTACTACCACACCTCCTTCACTACCACATCTCCTTTACTACCACATCTTCACTGCCACACCTCCTTTACTACCACACCTCCTTCACTGCCACGCCTTCTTCACCACCACACCTCCCACACTACCACATCTCCACTGCCACACCTTCTTCACTACCACACCTCCTCCACTACCACATCTCCACTGCCACACCTCCTCCACTACCACATCTCCACTGCCACACCTCCTCCACTACCACATCTTCACTGCCACACCTCCTCCACTACCACACCACCTTCACATGTGGGCATTCTACTAGCAGAGTGCTATAATAGGGAGGCGGCCCATCCCAATGATGGTATGGGCCGGTTGCTCCAGAACAAATCCACCTCTTTGGTGTGCAGCATACAAGGAAATCGATGGTGATTTCAGCTTTAACCTGTGAAATTTTAATAATGTGTCTTCATGGCACACCAGACAAGTATTGGGTGACAGTACCAATAGTTGAGGTGGTGGCCATGGTATCTGGTGACCTGTACACCAACACAACACACGTGCACACATGCATGCATGCACATGCACACACACACACACACTCATAGACACTACACACACGTAAAGCATATACACATATGCACACGGATGCACACATGTCCACACATCCATGAACACAAACACATATACATACATGGACACATAATACATGCACACCGAGAGACAGACAGATGCACGCACACACAGACACACACACACACACACACACACACACACACACACACACACACACACACAGAATACTTCCAAAGCATTGGAGATCATTACAGGTTGCAATTTTCACCACACACGAATCCAATTACATTTTACATCACAGAAGAATTTGAAATGGTATGAGAGATAAGAGATCGAAAATCATTGTGAAAATATCATTTGATATCATTTGGCACATTAATCAATAAACATTACACAAATACAGATCCATTAAGCTATTTTTATTCCACAAGTTCACTAATGTAGCTTATTAAAAGATGGGGAGATCTCAACATGTGGGTAGATTATAGAGGTTCACTCAGTACAGTCTACAATGATGGGGAGATCTCAACATGTGGGGAGATTATAGAGGTTCATTCAGTACAGTCTATAATGATAAGGAGATCTCAACA
>OZ026555.1:4792294-4824794 GCA_964020155.1 Chondrilla cf. caribensis | reverse complement strand
CTCTGTAATAAGGACACCATTCTATGTCCCAGTGTAGTACTGTAGTGTACTAAATGACTTCTAAATTAAGGACACCTCTGTAATAAGGACTAAAATTGAGGTCCCAAAGTGTCCCTAATAGAGAGGTTCCACTGCACTTCACTCTTTTAATAACATCTTATCAGAATCATTCACCATATGTGATTATCTATACCCAAAATCTCACAGTATTTGATCTGAACTACATATTTCAAAACTCATGCGTAGTTGCTTATTAAATCATATTGTTCACTAATGACTATTGTCGTTTGTTTATTGTTGTTGTTGTCTGTCGCTATTTGTTTATGATTGTCTCCTTGTTGTTGTTTACATATTGTTGCTTGTTTGTTCTTATCCCCACTGCCCGACTGACTATTGCATTGTAAATTCAATATAGTGGGTATCTTGAGAAATAATCTTGGGGCTAAGGTTTTCCACAGATTAAATAAGATTCTCCATCCCCTAATTCTGTAATAACAATACACCAATTACACACCAAACACAGTGAATACTCGTTGCATCCGCCGCAATTTGTTTTCAAAGAATATGGTGGATTAACATGTTTGGCAGATTAACTGGATATTCATTGGTACTTGTACATTATATTGGTACTGGGAATTGTGGTGGATTAAAAGGTTTGGTGGATAAAGCAGTGGTGGATTAACGAGACTTCACTGTAATAAGGTATTCATAGAATAACGTATGAAACACAAGTATATGCTGTCACTGATCATATACGTACATGCTACACACACACTGGGTAGTGAGCTACCAGCTGCCAACACTTACAGCACACACAGCAGAGGATACAGACTTGCTTTGTTTGGTTCAACAGTTAGCAGAGATCATAAGGCTCTGGTGGGCCAGAAAACCAGCAAGCAAACTGGACACATAATCCTACACCCAACACTACACACAAACAACATCAAGCCAGGACAAGTGCGGGGATAATCAAGTATTTTTCTGTACATGAAATTAATCTCAATAGAGTTCATCATGACAACTATACACTTAATGGTAGGTAGTCTCACTTAGCCAGACCCAAAAATGGCTCCTCCAACCTTATGCACAAGAAACACTCATTTTTGTCCACATGAGGGGGCAGGTGTCAGAACATGCCATGAGTGGATCAGTGCTGATAAAAATACGTAATTATTTACAGACAGACTCACATAAAGCAACACCTATCCACAAGGCCGCCTCTCAGTTTATCACTTTCACGCCACTTCTAATCACATGGCAGCTGCAACTAGCACTATATTATTAACAGTATACGTCTGTTCCTGTGTACCAGTAGCGTTCCTTGCATGAGAGGCTCAAAGGATCTGTTGGTTCGCAAGGAGGCGAGAGTTGAGTGTAATTTCTAATTGAATGAGTCTTGCTCCACCACAAATCCGGTTGACCTTTGATAACCCAGCACTCTTCGTGCAATACACAGCATGTCGGATTAAAAAGGTTGTCAGATTGTGGAGGTTAAAATAGTTTACAATGCTCATTGCGTGTTGGAATGTGTAGAGAATGAAGAGAATGTCCAGCCCTAGTAGAGGCGCAGAGTATAGAGTTCCCACTGTGGGAAGCGGTGTGTACCCAATTCCAGTATATCACACAGACACACACACACACACACACACACACACACACACACACTTTTTTCCAGTTGTTTGTTTGTTTCAACTTACAACATCAATTTCACAGGGACATGCATCCACACACTAAACAACTGTAGTAAACTTGGACTATCTCACAGATCTGTGGTATATGACCTATGTATGGCCTTAACCAGATTATTAGATACGGTTTATGTAGTTTGCCTCCAGGAAAGAACACTTCATTACATAAGTGTGTGTGCGCGTGTGCGTGTGTGTGTGTGTGTGTGTGTGTGTGCATGCTTGCATGTGTGGGTGTGTGCGTGCGTACATGTGTGTGTGTGTGTGTGTGTGTCTGTGTGTGTGTGCGTGTGTGTGTGTGTGTGTGTGTGTGTGTGTGTGTGTGTGTGTGTGTGTGTGTATTACATTATCTGTATGTGTGTATGTGTATAGAATGCACATGTATACCAAGTATGTATACATGCATGTACAGTACGTATGTACATACATATGTGCATATTATCACTATACGCGAGTGTACATACAAAGGACTGCAGGAAGTACAGACTTGTAGGAAATAGAAATTGTGCATTGATATGTACGTAACATCTGCTGATATACTACCTATGTAAAATGCAATATTTTCACCTTCAACTCTGTACACGTGTGCACATACCAACCTACAACCATCCTCTTCCTTTTCACTGGGACAATGTATGAACACTAGCCTTCGCTACAGTTTGAGCTGAGCAGCTTCTACACCTACCACCTGTGGTGCACCAACTAGAAACCGTCTCAAACACATCTACCACCCATGGTCTGTAGACTGTGTTCTTGTGAGTGCAGTAGAGTGGAGCCTTGGTAATCCAACACTCTAAGAAAAATGCACAGCATGTCGGATTAAAGAGTTTGTCAAACTGTGGAGGTTTAGAGTTCATAATACCGACTGTGTCTCAGAATGTGGTTGGACTGAAGGAAATGCTGAATAACAGAGGATCAGAGTATAGAGGTCCAGAATATAGAGGTTCAGAATATAGAGGTTCAGAATATAGAGGTTCAGAATATAGAGGTTCAGAATATAGAGGTTTAGAATATAGAGGTTTAGAATATAGAGGTTCAGAATATAGAGGTTCTACTGTTCTGAAACATGCAGTAGTCCATCCTCAGGTATCATTACACACAAAAAGTACACAGTAGCAGTACGGATGTACAATATTTTCAAGTATGTACACATGTCCCTATATATTCATATATATGCACATATATGCCTATTGTGCATACACAGGGAGATATGTACACTAGAATACAGTGGGTAAGTTCCTACTTGTGAATCTACTCCTACATATACACGTGTTCGTACATTGGGTGGACCCTTGTTAATCTGACGTTGTTTGGCCAATGGATAGCACATCAGATTCCAAAGGTGGTCGACTATGGAGGTTTTGCGGTGTTCTTAATACTAACTGTGTCCCAAGAGGTGGATAGATTCCAAGGGACATTGGACTACATCTGAAGATTGTAGATTGTAGAGGTGCCACTGGATGTATGTACAGTCAAACGTGCTTACTTAGAGTAGCTTGAAGGACACATCAAATCTGTAGTGTACTTCTTATCAGAGGTGCATAGTTGTGAACATTAAATTTTGACATAGTGTTATACATATGAGCTAGGGGCTGAGTGAAGTGTACTCACTAAGCAGGAGTGTGTACTAACTAAAAGTGTGTACTAACTAGAAGTGTGTACTAACCAGGAGTGTGTACTAACCAGGAGTGTGTACTAACCAGGAGTGTGTACTAACCAGGAGTGTGTACTAACCAGGAGTGTGTGCTAACCAGGAGTGTGTACTAACCAGGAGTGGGTACTAACTAGAAGTGTGTACTAACCAGGAGTGTGTACTAACCAGGAGTGTATACAAACCAGGGTACTCACTAAGCAAGTTGGACTGTATATACATACACGTACATCCATTCTACATCTACGCACAATACACACACACATACTGTGAAAATGTGGGCAAATTGTAATTTGGTCACACCCAGTCCTCTATGACCAGCCCACAAACATGTGGGACACAGTGAAGCCGACATCCTTTTATCCTTAGGTGGTGTCCTAGCCACCCTAAATAACACATCTATGTGTAGGCACACACACAAACATGTACGTGCATACATACACACTAACAGCGAAAGACTAACAGCAACCCACAAATAGGACGGGAAGGGTAGCCTTATTTAATTCATTATCGCACAGTCACTCTCAACATGACCGCGCCATGCCTCACACATGCATATCACAATGTCTGCACACACACACCTATGTGTACATCTTTGAGACCAAAATCTTTTTCTGATCTGACTACATCCTAAGACGCAGTCGTTGTTATAAACTCTACTACAAAACCTCCATAATTTGACAACCTTTGTAATCTGACATGCTATATATTATCCAAAAAACGTCAGATTATTAAGTTTCTCTGTACCATACAATTCGCTTGAAAGTGCTATGTTTGTGTGTATGTGTGTGTGTGTGTGTGTGCGTGTGCGTGTGTGTGTGTGTGTGTGCGCGCGCGTGTGTGAGTGCGTGTGAGTGTAGGTGGTATGACTTATTCATTGCGATAATACATACTGGTCTGTTGTATACTAGTCACCAAGGCTACGACAGCTTTTAAATGGCTGTCAGTGGTCTAGCTGGTCCAGACTATGCAAATGTACTTGTGTATGAATGTGTGTAGGAGGGTATGTGTATGAGGGAAAGGGGGAATTCCCTCATGAACATCTCATGCTCTCGTTGAAATTCATTCAACAGTAAATTGAATGAGATTAATGAAATTTACAACTGATACACATATTCACTCCTACATCAACGAAATCCTTCAATTCTAACTGTCCTTGACAATTTACCATCACGGGACCCAGAACACTTGTGTAGTATCCTTCTATAAACACAGTAGAACATGACTGATAGTTGGGGTTCCACCCAATACAATACAGCTGGCTCATGTGAACATTTCTGGCTTTGGCATCAGAAGGGTCCAACGAGGGTTCCAGGATTCACCGCGATACTAGCACATTAAGGGCTCAAGTACCAACCAATTGAGCAAAACAACCTTATTGATTTTGTGAGTCATCCATCACTACACAATACGAATAACCCGGTGTAAGGGAACTCGGCACGCCCGTCATTAGTAATAATCAAAAGAGGCATGTGTACAACCGGATCGCGACAGTGGTTAAAGCATGACATGAAACGACCCGGAAGAATAAATAGCGCAAGAGAAGACTTTTGTTGGTCAAAGTCACACAAACACACGCTTACCAAGTGTTTGTACTAGTTCGAGCCGGCTGTAGTTTCACGGCAAAGGTCAGTCGGGCACGATTCCTTCCAGTAGGCTAGACTAGGTGGACCCAATACACGCACACGCCACCGAAATGGTCCCTAGGGATGTAGTTGCGCAATCCCCTCATGCGTCCCGTATAATTATTTTACATGGTCTACACGCATGTTCGTGTATAAAATCGAACCAGCTACTCTTTTACATGATAATATAGACGCGGTCTATAAATATCGGCTAGGTACTCACCATAAGTAAATTTCCACCTCATGTGAGATCACTTCTGTATCTGTCGACAGAAACTCCTTACCGCTTTGTTTTATGTCTAGAGTTTGTTGAAACGAGTGTGTGTTTGCTTTCGTCTCGGACAGAGGACATTCGCAGGGAGTTACTATATTTCAGGAAATACCATTTCGGATTATCAGTGAGTGCCGTTACAGCGTTGATTATTTACTGTAGGCAACAGTTCACTTTGTATTTAGCAGTGTGTTTGAACCACACAGCCCCGTGTTCCACAACGAGGTAATCCAAGAGTTTCTAGTCTAAGGCGTTCTCTGCTAGTTCGATTTACACTGATAACCGGGGGTTGTTGCTAGCGACAACCAGAAACTGTTCGACCCATGGATGACCTCAGTGCGAATAGAGCAATATCTCAGAGTGATTCTACTAGCTACATGCTACTCTTATCCTCTCTACCAACCGTACCAACCCAAGAACTCCAATTTACCAGCTGTGCCTTTGTCAACTTTACCTAGTTTGTGAGGTTCTTTGTCGTCGACTCCTCCTGAGTGGATTGAATACGTTCTGTACCTCTGAGACTTAACCCCTTATTCTCGACCACAGGTACAATCATATGGTAACGGTTAGGTGTAGCGACAATGGTTCTAGGCGGTCCTTTGGGTTGAGATGGATTTTAGCTGGTCGGACTAATTAGGGTACCCTCAAATGATACCTAAAAGTATTACTTCTGAATGTGTAAGATTCATAGATATGATACTAAACTTTCACACACACACACACACACACACACACACACACACACACACACACACACACACGCACACACACACACACACACTAACACACACTAACACACTGCTTATCCATCCCTCTCTAGTTGTTGATGTCAGGGGGATTAGGAGTCTACACATCAACACAAATGATGGTATCAGGGATGAACGTGAGTACCTCTAACGGTCATCAGTTGTCTGGTAGTACGCCTTCTCTTGGGTCAAAGAGCGGTATCAACGAAAATTTGGGAAGTAGCAATATTCCTATATTGACCATGGCTGGATTACAAGGGCTACAGACCACCACAATTCCACAGATTGTTCAGTTGGGTTATCCGCCATCGTCTGACGGACAAGTTGGAGTTATACTTCCACCAGCTCTGTGAGTGTGTATGGGTGTGTTTGATCATGTGTGCACACACATATGTAACTGTGTGTGTGTGTGTGTGTGTGTGTGTGTGTGTGTGTGTGTGTGTGTATGTGTGTGTGTGGTTACTGGGGAAACTCCTGACTTTTAAACCTGAAGTAATCTATGAATTATTTCAGACAGAACAGTTGGGGACTAACTTGGTGTTTCAGGTGTATTGATTCAACTACCACGAAATGAATTTATACAGGGCGTGATTAGATTCTGTCGTATGTATTACTGTTATTAAATACGCACCTTGACATCCTGAAATATTGCATGTAGTTTGTGCTATACTGAAGGGTGTGGTTTTTGTAGCCCATGGTAAGGTTCTGTGGGATCTTGGGACGAACATTCCAGGCTGATCATTACAGCTGTAGATTTAATCAATGCTCCCCCTCAAACTAGAAGTTGTGGTCAGCAACTTACACCTGTACCCACTGTCTGGATTCCAAGCACAATCTCAGGTTATGCTCCTAGACAATTACTCGCGCATGTCAGTGGTTAAGTGCTTATTGACACATGTAATTAGATAGAGGTTCATTTGATGGAGAATATATAATGCATAATGTGTGTATACATGTGTGTGTGCATGTGTGTGTGTGTGTGTGTGTGTTTGTGTGTTTGTGTGTGTGTGTGTGTGTGTGCATGCGCGCGCGTGTGTGTGTGTGTTTGTGTGTTTGTGTGTGTGTGTGTGTGTGTGTGTGTGTGTGTGTGCTATGTGACTGTTTCAATTTGTGTAAATGTTGACGTCAAATCTGCTCAAATGTATGCTGGTCCCTTTCTTTGTAGAATATCCAGCAACGGACAACAAGCACAGGCAAATGGATTAAATGTTTTTCAGCCTCAACAGACATCAGGTTAGTTTGTTGTTGCTGCTGTGTTTGTAGTAATTATGCATGTTCTGTGTGTATGGTGGTACTGTTTATTGTTGGTTGTTGGTGCATATTTACATCTTTTGTGCTTACCAACCAGTAATGTAATGTTTTTGCAGTGTGGTTGTGTTGATCTGTGACAACATGTTTACTGTATATACCTTGTTTACACACTTGCACTGTTGATTTCTTGGTTGTTTTCACACTTACATAAAATACACATTTTGTAACTCAGGGTACTTGAATTTTCTGAGTATTATGTAAACACACTTGGTGATTCTCGTGAATTATGCATGTATTCTGGAACTTCGGTCCAGTTTAGTCCTGGAGGTGACAATTAGGCCTACATTATTGTGTAAACAACATGTGTAAACAGGAAGTGTAGGATTCCCTATCTGGTGCTGTTATTGACACAGATCATAGACCTCTTTAGGCGTTGTTGTTTGTGACCTTGTTGGGGCCATGCTGTGGCAGACTGAAGTCTTGTTGTTGTCCTCGATCAAATGTCCTCTTTGAGACACCAATGTGGAACCTAGAACTGAAAATAGTACTTGTTGTTTGGAAATTGATAACTTTGACAAAAACAAGCCTGTGTTTACTGCCCAAAATCTGTTTACTGTATGTAATAATTATATTGATTTTTGTGCACACCCAGAGTAACATTTATATTCGTCCACAATATGACATTGTGTATGTCTGTATATATGTATGTAAGTGTATGTGTGTGTTTGTATGTGTGTGTGTGTTTGTATGTGTATGTGTGCGTGTGTGTGTGTGTGTGTGTGTGTGTGTGTGTGTGTGTGTGTGTGTGTGTGTGTTTATCCCACACATAACTTGGCTCACGCCCGCTACACATGCACAGATGTTCAATAGCTAATTTCCATGAGAACAGAGACTCAGCCCCAGCCGGTGAATGGTTTGTAACCCAATGCTATAAATGCACAACGTGTGATGTCATTTTATTCATTGCATCACCAATGTATTAAAATACACTTGTCTGCACTATGGTGACACCTGGAGAAGAAAGAAATGTCTTATGAAATATTGTTGTTTGTGGTCAGTGTTTGTTGCTGTTTAGTAGGGTTTCACAAAGTCCCAACGTCTCATCCTGACTGCTATATATGTTAGAGTTGATCTCATAGGTTGGGGTATGTTGTGGTCGAATCACATCATTACATCATACCTCACTGTCAACATCTGTGTGTACTTTGTGGGCATCCACAAGCAATTGTTTCCTTGTATGTGATTTGTAGCATCCACTTATCGAGATATTTGCCCTTTGCTGTAATTGTAGTTGTGTGCGTTTACTTTACCCCGTACTAACTTGTCGGTCGTGTCCCTGTTTTCCATGATGTTGGCTGTCTGGTGTTAACAAGATTACTCCATCTAATCGGCCCTATCTCGTCTCTGGGGCTTTATTATCCTTGGCCAGCCACATGTATGGTGTTTGTGGTATACAATAGTTTGGGTACGTGTGTACGTACATCTTGTAGTGTGTGTAGTATTTGGATGAGAGCTTCAGTGATTGAGAGGAAAGAGCACCTCGCAATGCACACGTACTTACAATTAGTGACTCACCTGTGTATAACACACACACACACACACACACACACACACACACACACACACACACACACACACACACACACACACACATATACACGTATACACACATACATACATGCTCTCATACAATACACACACACACACACACACACACACACACACACACACACACACACACACACACACCATGTATCCACTTATATGTATGTACACTTACATGTACATGCTTTCAAATTCTGAACAGCACTATAATAAGCACGCACGTTGTCACATGTACAAACGTCAAACATATTCTACAAGTCACAATCAACACAGCACCAACGGGAAATAGAGGAGAACAGTTGATCATTTCTCCAAATGTGCACCCAACGGCCCTGTAGGTGGAAGAGATAGGAAACATGAGGACAGGAGCTGCTTGGTGTATTCACAGACACACACACACACACACACACACACACACACACACACACACACACACATACAGACCACATATCCACTTATATGTACACACGTACACTCCATTTCCTCATTCCTATAGGTGCATACATCACTATGAACCACACACCTGACAAGTTCACTTTTTGTGGCGTCCTAAATATTAATTGTGTGGGCGAGACTGCATGAAATAATGAGTGCCAAAGGAAACGTTTTTAATTCATTGAACAATAATATTGTTATTTACTCAATTAATTGCATTGTTAGTGTGTATGCGTGTGGGAGAGGTGCATAGAACACCTGTATTCACATTAATAGGATGTATGGTAGAAGAGTGTGGTGTACACCCCAGATGTTGTTGTTGTTGTCATGTTTTGTTGAAAATCCTTTAAAGCTATTGTGACTGTGTTCTGGATTGTATTGGGTGTATGACCTGTACACACGTGTTTACGCAGTGGTATCTATTGTCTTATTGTCAGGAGTCCAATGGGTAGTGTTTGTTTTCTGATTTGATGTGTGTAAACCTGCGTAGGTACGTACGTTGTAGGGTAGACAGGGAGCAACTTCACCCTTCAAAATCTGCATATCTGCTTTAGACTTTGTACATCTCTTCCTTCTTTCTTTTCTTTCTTTTTCTTTTCTTTTCTGAGTGCCACTTAAATATCCTATGGCTAACTGTTCCCCAGGTGAAAAATAAGACTACCTGATGTATGGTGTCACCATGGGGTGTGTTTGGTTGGACTAAGGTCTGTCCTGTTACCATTTAGCATGTGATATCAAGGTTGATGTTTAACTCTGTCAGATGAGGTCTTATTGTGGGTTGTACTGAAGCACTCAAATGTACAGCATTTATGAGGTGCTGGTGTACACAAGGGTTCCATGTCTACTGCACTATGTTGTGTGTGTGTGTGTGTGTGTGTGTGTGTGTGTGTGTGTGTGTGTGTGTGTGTGTGTGTATGTGTGTGTGTGTGTGTGTGTGTGTGTGTGTGTGTGTGTGTGTGTGTGTGTGTGTGTGTGTGTGTACCACTGATGTACCAACTCAGTCCATAATATCCCAGAGGCTATTGCTATAGTGATTAACTCCCAATAAGTTTCTCAATTTATACCACTGTGTTACAATAGACCTAATCATGTGTCAGACGATTATCAATGGTTTATTCTCACCTTAGATCAAGGACTGGGTGATTTAAACTGTGACTAATTACTTATCAGTCTGTTGTTTGTGTATTGGTGTGTGTGTGTGTGTGTGTGTGTGTGTGTGTGTGTGTGTGTGTGTGTGTGTTTGTGTGTGTGTGTGTGTGTGTGTGTGTGTGTGTGTGTTTGTGTGTGTGTTTGTGTGTGTGTTTGTGTGTGTGTGTGTGTGTGTGTGTGTGTGTGTTTGCATGTGTGTGTGTGTGTGTGTGTGTTTGTGTGTTGTGTGTGTGTGTGTGTGTGTGTGTGTGTTTGTGTGTGTGTGTGTGTGTGTGTGTGTGTGTGTGTGTGTTGATTGGAAGACTCTTTTTGTGTGAGTGTGGACAGAAGTAATCCATAATCATTAATGTCATGGACAACAGTATGTTTTTGTCAACAATGCTTGTTTACAAGAAGTCCATTGTCCCAGACTGTAAACAGGTGTTCAGTGCAGCTGGCCTACATGTGTGTGTTACTGCTCTGTTACTTTTCTGTTGGACAATAATGAAACTTCCTCTCTCCACAAGTGATGTCAGAATACGAAGGAGTTGTCTGATTTGGTTGTTTTGTATTTGTTCGTGCACCTGTGTACCACACTTGGGTACCCATGAAGGTAGCTGGGATTATCTCCAGTTGTTGTGTGTTGCAAAAGTTATACTTGGAAATTTGACCTATTGTCAAATTATTGTCTGACTTCAGATATATGGACATTTTGTCTAATACTGACTACCTGTGTGTGTGTAGTTTGTATGTGTGTGTGTGTGTGTGTGTGTGTGTGTGTGTGTGTGTGTGTGTGTGTGTGTGTGTTTATGTGTGTGTGTGTGTGTGTGTGTGTTGGAAAACTCACTATGTGTGATGTGTGTGTGTGTGTGTGTGTGTGTGTGTGTGTCTACAGCCTCATTTCTTCACACACCTCATCAGGGGTGTTTATTGTGTACCTTAGATAAATAGGGCAGGACTGTTTATGCCCACACAACAACACAAACACCCCCCCTTTCTTATATCATTCTCCTGGTGGCTGACTCAACAGTAAACAGTAACTATTTGCTGAAATGCTAGACCTTGTTGTTGGCCAGATGTAATTAATATGAAAAGACTTCGACAGATCTGATTTCAAAGCTTTTAGGTTATGGGGCTTTTTACAGTTTGTGGTCAAATCTGTTTGTAGTGAACTCTGTCTCTGGGGCAACCCTAGCAACACAGGATACACAGGATCACAATGCACATGTTGTCATTTCTAGACGCAAACAGGCCAAATTCCGAAGTTAAAGTGTTTCTTGCATTTCAGCCAGAGCAGGTGTATGGCATCAGAAACCCTCAAGCTGTGAACCTGGTAGAAGAAATGCACTTTCACCTTGGCTGCCTGATGACTAATATGGCGGTTGATTTAGCAACATTGGTAGCTTTATGGAATCGATTATTTACTCTTGTTCTTTACTGAGTGGCTGGTTTCACAACAAGGGACTCTTCTATTGAGAGACTGAATTCCTGTGGTTGCCACACCTCAAAATGTTGTCAGATATGCATATGTGTCCCACATGTATGCGGGTATACTGGCATATAGAATCCACCTCAATGCTTCCTGTACACATGCGTTGGTAACTGTGGTGGGGATTTTGTATGGCTTCGATTTTTGCTTGTTTGTGAGATGTGCTTTGTGTGCCAATGTTGTGACTTGAGTTTGTAGCAGTCCGCCCTGTGTTGGGTGGGTGTGAGAGCGAATGAGTGACATGGTGACGGTGCAAGGGGTGCCAGCGGTGAGTGGGTGGAGCTGAGCGTGTGTAGAGGATAGGTGTTATCGCAGGAATGGAATCATGAAGAAAACCTTGTGATCAATAGGATGGTACACGAGGGTGTGGTATTCGGCAATACTTGTACAGACAGTGTGTTCTGTGACTTGCTGTGCATCACGTACGTACTGTGAACTGTATTCATACTATCCCACTGTGTATGGTGTCCTCGCTCGGTTGAACGTGAGTTTAAATGTTATCCTCTTGTCGAGACCACGGACCACGGAACTTGAATACACACGTACACACATGCTTGCACACCTGTCTGTAAAGGGATGTGTACATTTATTTACGTGGTTGCATCTGTGTACATGGTTAACCTTTGTCACTGTCCGATTCTTGTCTAACACACACCAGCTAGCCCACCACCAGTCTTCCGGCCTACAATGTGTCCCGTGTAGGGAGTGTTGCACTCACATGGTAGAGAGTTTCCTGTTCTTTTCAGATTTCTCAAAACAGTTGACATTTCGGTCTTCCTCAGTATGGTTGGTTGGTAATCTTTGGTGAACAGTTGAGTGTCCTTATACAACTTCTTGCCTGCAGGTCATATACGTATGCTTGCAAACTTCGGCCTACAGTGGGTTTATCTCGTGGGGAAGGTTGCGTGATGGAAATTTCCCTGTCCAATTTTGGATTTCTCACAATAGTTGTACTCTCATACTTCCTCTTCCATGGTTTGTGGTCTTTGTTGACCACATGGTCAAGTGTCCATGTCCTTAAAGATGGGAAAGTTATGAACGGGATAGAGCGAGACAGAGAGTTCTCGTGTTAAACCACGGGTCCATTTTTCCGACTGCGATCACTCCCACCATCGTGTCTGTCACGCCCACGCCTTGTTAGCTATCACTGCAGTGGAGACAGTATTCGAGGATGGTTGATGGACCAGAAGTCGTTATTGACCAGCACCTACTGCTGTGGACACCATGGATCCATGCATAGGAAAAATTCCTCGGTACATCACCCTTTAGAACCTTTCACACAGGATAGTGTGGTCTCACAATGCAGTATACACAGTACATACAGTACATACAGTACATACAGCACACACAGTACATACAGTACATACAGTACATACAGCACACACAGTACATACAGTACATACAGTACATACAGCACACACAGTACATACAGTACATACAGCACACACAGTACATACAGTACATACAGTACATACAGTACATACAGTACATACAGTACATACAGCACACACGGTGCATACGGTACATACAGTACACACAGTACATACAGTTCACACAGTGTACGTAGTGCATAAAATCTATCTACTGTGCATACATTCATATTCACAAATTCCCAGACAAACCGTAATTGTGCACACAGCAGAGAAGTAAATCTGGAATATGGACACTCCACGTATTGGAGCAGTTAATTGTGACTCGAAACATTGGTATTGGTGTATCCAGGGAAGAGGAATGTCACTTGTCATAGCACACCTCATTGGATGGAGGATGGAGAGCTTGGGATGGAATGTAAATTGTGAAGTGTGCCGTAGAGTCTTGTGCTAAGACCACTTCAGAAACAAGACCACTTGTCCTGATTTTGACCATTTCTGTACGGTATACCAATCTACATACATCTGAATTGGGACCACTTCAGTAATGGGACCACTTCAGTAATATGACCACCTCGGTAATGGGACCACCTCAGTAATAGGACCACCTCAGTAATAGGACCACCTCAGTAATAGGACCACCTCGGTAATGGGACCACCTCAGTAATAGGACCACCTCAGTAATAGGACCACCTCAGTAATAGGACCACCTCAGTAATAGGACCACTTTGGTAATAGGAGCACTTTGGTAATAGGACCACTACTCCCCATTCCCAACCATTTCCGTGCCATATATGGAATTCATGTTCAAATTGTGACCACCTCACGGCAGAAACACTATCTGTGTATCGTGTTTAAATTTGAGCATCTGTGGTCAGCACACATGCGAAGGCGTTATGCCTATGATTATCTTGGCTTGAACCCATTGCGCCTATTGTATGTACATCAACACTCTCAAGTGTAAGTGTGGAAATATTTGTAACATGTAATTGTTTACTCATGTCAGCCTCATACTGTGGGAGAGATTTGTTGGTTTACCTGCCCTCACTGGGAATCCACATTCCATCCATTCTTCTCCTCTTGTTCGATTTGACACTAAATCAACAACCACCTCGGCTAATAATAGTAGCAAGGTGCTGTATACGAGTACATCCCAGGAGTTCACAATGTGAGTGTTGTGGGAGGTGAATTCCCTTCCAATTCAAGCACCATCTCAGGGCAAAAGTGAAGCAGTTCATGCTCTGAAAATATGAACTGCGGCCAGTCCGAATGTGACAGCTAATTGAAGTACTGTTTGGTTTCTAAAAGGTTTGACTTTGAGGGGTTCACTGCACCATTGACTGGGTCATCAGCTTCTGTCTCCCTGTGTGTGTGTGTGTGTGTGTGTGTGTGTGTGTGTTTGTGTGTGTGTGTTTGTGTGTGTGTGTGTGTTTGTGTGTGTGTGTGTGTGTGTGTGTGTGTGTGTTTGTGTGTGTGTGTGTGTGTGTGTGTTTGTGCGTGTGTTTGTGCACGCGCGTGTGTGTGTATGTGTGTGTGTGTGTATGTGTGTGTCTGTGTGTGTGTGTGTGTGTGTGTGTGTGTGTGTGTGTGTGTACCAAAGACACGCATGTACATGTGTGCGTCATTTCAAGCATAAGCATTTCTGTAAACTCACTTCCTGGAACTTCCCAACCTATGTAGGTGCTCGCACCTTACCATTACCCATCCCCTACAGACAGATACCCCCTAACTGTTCACATGCAAATGTATGTCAGCCTTGAAGGGATCCCTGTGTTGTCTGGGGTCTCAATATTTTCTTGTTGTGTCAATCTCATTCCTCTTTTATTTTCATGTTGATGTTTACGGAGAGGGGATCGCATTACGTTTCCTATATTCAAATTACAATTGAAAGAAAATTTGTCAGTGCTATTAATTCTCTCAGGATACTCAATTGAATCTGGGCAATAACACCCCCCAATGCAAAACAAAGTATTGTGAGGAATAATTGAACAATACTGAAGGATTGAATTACCGTATTTGGGTGATGTAAGGCATATTGACACAATTTCTCTATTGACAGTGAAATTGAAAGAAAGTGCAACTCATTGTTCAAAAGTTGGCAATATTGTTGTGGTTGAATAAAGTTCTACTGAACCTCGATGTTGTGTAGACACCTTGTGTTTATGTGCAGAGGAGAGGAGTGGAGGGAGATCTCAACATGTGGGTGGACTATAGAGGTTCCCTCAGTACAGTCTACAATGATGGGGAGATCTCAACATGTGGGTAGATTATAGAGGTTCACTCAGTACAGTCTACAATGATGGGGGGATCTCAACATGTGGGTAGATTACAGAGGTTCACTCAGTACAGTCTACAATGATGGGGATATCTTAACATGTGGGTAGATTATAGAGGTTCACTCAGTACAGTCTACAGTGATGGTGAGATCTCAACATGTGGGTAGATTATAGAGGTCCACTCAGTACAGTCTACAATGATGGGGGATTTCTATGTGTGGTATGTGGGTAGATTATAGTACTATCCACGCCTATGTCGTGATGTCTCAATTTGTGGTCAGGTACTGTATCGTTTCAGATGGAGATCGCTGTATCCTGCATACCAGAGTTCATGTGCGAGAGTTCTCTGCACTTTGGGGTGTACTCTGCTGCCACCTAATGGCGCATTTCCTGTGTTTGACCTTCGCAATTTGATAAAATTGATCTAATTACGTGTTCTGTCAGCACCCAGTGTGGCTGTGTTATATTTCCCATACTTAGAGCAGCACTTTGAAATTAATAGACATCGTAATAATTAGCCTAATGAATCCGATGAGACGAGTGTAATAACACTTACTTGATTATCTCGCTGTGTTTTATGCCGTAACAGTAGTTGTACATACGTGACCATATTTGGCTGCATTCTCGCATTCTTAGACTTTATGTGGTTACCATGGATACAATTTCAAAGTACTTAACCACAAGATTCCTGAACTACATGCACTACACATATAGTATAAATGGTATAAATACAGTATAAATACAGTATAATATAATGTATTTACACTTATTACGTACGTATACCAATGTATACATTTAATACACTACAGTACAAACACAATGTCATAATAATAATAATATGTGCACAATACACAAAAATTGCAGTGTATGGTACTAATAAAATAGTACGGTATGTTAACAATAATATGATGGCATACAAATTCTCACATACAGTGAATCCTCTCAAGCGGGGTACCAACTCCATGACCCCATCACCACATACCTGTGTGATTGGTGTTTATCAGGATGTTTTTATAGTGGAGAGTTTTTTCGTGTTGTGGGAAAGTTGTCGTAATGACCCACCCAATTGCCTCGCTATTGAGATAGGTGGAGCTTGTGAGTGGGGGTGCTCGGTGCCCCCTCTATCCAATCAACCACCTTGTGATCGTGGGAACAATTCACACCTCAGGACAAATTTGAAATCATGAACACATAACTAGTAAAGAATGTTGCCTCTCATACGATACTGTTGTGTAATTACTCCTGAGATGACAGTTTGCATTCCCAGGATTAACAACACATTTGTTTCCCATGTGTGTGTGTGTGTGTGTGTGTGTGTGTGTGTGTGTGTGTGTGTGTGTGTGTGTGTGCGTGTGTACGTTGAACTTGGTTGTTGAGAAGATGCTGTGACACTAAACCTTTTCCTGCTTTTCTTTCACTTCAGCAACACATGTGCTTTATGAAGATGGTATGTGTAAATGGCCCCTGTGTTCACAGAAGTGTTCATCTATGGAAGACTTTACAAGGTGTGTGAGTGTGTGGGTGTGTATGCGCGCGCGCGTGTGTCTGTCTGTGTCTGTGTCTGTGTGTGTGTCTGTCTGTGTCTGTGTGTGTGTGTGTGTGTGTGTGTGTGTGTGTGTGGTGTGTAGTGTGCATGCACGTGATTGTGTATGTATCACAGTACCACAGAAATTCCGTTCTCTTAAACTCATCGTTTCTTGTACCCTTGGTGCTTCCCGTCCCACGACATGCCGTCTATTGACCCAAATACAAACATACACACAACACAACTCCCTGCAGAGGACGGTCCAATCCAGGTCACACATGCTCATTAGTGACCTCTCCAATTGTCTACACTGTATTCAATATGTTGACATTCCATGCATAGTGTGGTACTCTCCGGACATATCTCCCCTCTTATCTGGATATCTGTGGTTACACACCTACCTGGCATGTATGTGTGGGATCCCATGCTTCGCCACACCCTATTGCCGGCCTTTCAATTGCATGTTGAAGTGTACACTGAAGAGCCCTTCAACCCTACCACCTGTTGAGATCCCATTGGTGTAGATCGTACTGAGTGAACCTCTATAATCTACTCACATGTTGAGATCTCTCCATAGTAGACTGTACTGAGTGAACCTCTATAATCTACCCACATGTTGTGATCTCCCCATCATTGTAGACTGTATTGAGTGAACCTCTATAATCTACCCACATGTTGAGATCTCCCCATCATTGTAGACTGTACTGAGTGAGCCTCTACAATCTCCCCACATGTTGAGATCTCTCCATCATTGTAGACTGTACTGAGTGAAACTCTATAATCTACCCACATGTTGAGATCTCTCCATCATTGTAGACTGTACTGAGTGAACCTCTATAATCTACCCACATGTTGAGATCTCTCCATCATTGTAGACTGTACTGAGTGAAACTCTATAATCTACCCACATGTTGAGATCTCTCCATCATTGTAGACTGTACTGAGTGAAACTCTATAATCTACCCACATGTTGTGATCTCCCCATCATTGTAGACTGTATTGAGTGAACCTCTATAATCTACCCACATGTTGAGATCTCCCCATCATTGTAGACTGTACTGAGTGAACCTCTACAATCTCCCCACATGTTGAGATCTCCCCATCATTGTAGACTGTATTGAGTGAACCTCTATAATCTACCCACATGTTGAGATCTCTCCATCATTGTAGACTGTACTGAGTGAACCTCTATGACCTACCCACATGTTGAGATCTCCCATATCTATGGACTTTGCAATCTACTCTAAGGCTGTTACTGTAATCTGCCTACTGTAGTCAGCTCCCATAGGTGTCAGATTGTAAGCAGTTCACAAGTGTCCATGGCGGGCTACTCATTGGCAATGCCTATGGCACGAACGTTTTTTTTTTTCTGTTCGGTGTGTTGTGAGCTTGTCACCTCATTACATGTAGTGGTCAACAGGGGTGGCGTTGTAGTTGTGGGAAGCGCAAATCCTTGGAATTCGCAACATATCCTATCCCCTCTTCCCACCATTTGTAGCTCGTTGTGGGTGTACGTGTATTGACCCTGCCCAACCTGTAGGCTTGTATTCATAGACACACACACGCCGTATGTGACATCCACAGCTACTGTTAGTTGTACACATACGTGCTGTGTTTTTCACATGCACATGCATAAACATGCATGTACTGTCAAGCCAACATGATTCTTAGTCCAACACGTCTCCTCGAGCACCTCAAGGCAAGTAAAATGTCCTGGCAGCGTTTGCGATTGTTTCACACTTTCACATTATGACTGGCACGGTAAGTGACAGGTAGTTATTGTCAACAGGATGGACTGCCAATTTATCAATTCTGCACCGTATCCATCAATCATGAGGTTCCTGTGTATGCAAGATAAACTAGCCACTAATATCACCAAGTACCGATTTGGTCCCACCTTTCGTTACCCTCGTCAATCAAACAACTACGAATCATTCTAACGGGATTCTCATTAAACGAATTTGATTGGTGGAAAAAGGTGTGGTTCAGTTGTCAGTTCTGCTAGACCATCCCTTCCTTTACTCTTGTTGTGACAAGTAATGGGACGGTCGGGGCAGGTCAGACTATCATCGTCATTTGCCGATAACACCTCAACTATCACTGATATCCGATTTCAAATATTGACTCCTTCTGTGTTGATGTGGAGGGTGTGTATTGCCATCCACAGACAGGGTTGTATCTCAACATGTGGTCAGATTATAGAATGCCGCTTGGTGCATCCTACGATGATGGGGAGATCTCAACATGTGGGTAGATAACTGTGAAATACTTGTAAATATGCATACATGTGTATGTTGGTATATGCACACAAGCACACGTGTGTACACTCCAAGTATGTAAATTTCACCGCTGTGCATTCCATCCCGTGTGTTCTCTGTAGTCACCTGAACAAGGACCACACCAGAAGTGAAAAGTCGCACCAGGAGATGATGACTTTGGTCTACCACATCTCACAGTTGGAGAGTGCGGTGTCCTCGGCCAAGGAGAAACTGGTGGCCGTTAATAAACACCTGGAAGTACCTGACTCTCTGGTGAGATGGCATGTGTGGGTCCTCTGTATGTGTGTGTATCTACGTATGTGTGTACTAGAACCTCTTCATTGAGGACACCTTGGGACTTGGGTGGTGTATCCTGTGTACTAGAACCTCTTTACTGGGGACACCTCGGAACTGGGTGGTGTATCCTGTGTACTAGAACCTCTCTACTGAGGACACTTTGGAACTGGGTGGTGTATCCTGTGTACTAGAACCTCTCTACTAAGGACACTTTGAGGCATATCCAAGCATGACATAACCCATGTAGCACCTGCAGTTCCACTTATCTTCATAATTCCTTGATTTTTTAATATGTGCATCGCATTGCGGTCCTGATAAAAGGCTGGACACATCACACGAAACCTCATTCAGATAATTGTACTAACCGGATTGGGTTGATAATAAAATTTGATTAAACCGTCAAATCTGTCACGTTTTCAATGAAAAATGAGTATAGCTGGTCTCCAGTGGGACATCGTGTTAAGTGTAGTTGTATTTAGTTCCTATGCTCTGTGTATATTGCTAGTATATGTACGTATGTACATTGTACAAGTTCAGCAATGAATAAATGTTTGAAGTGCTTGTATTAGTGTCACCTGATTATCACATGACCGTCACATGACCTTGCTGGTGCATTTCTCAGGTGGCAGGCAGTTCCAAACAGGAACCGATGTTCACAAATAGCGAAAAGACGTCCTCTTTCATATCCCTCCCTGTTAGTACCCCTCAGCGTATGGGCCCGACACTGGTAGGCAAGGAGAGCCAGGGGCCCACTCCTATTTATATAATCCAGGGACCTTCAGGCCCTCTCATCCACAACACAATTCCCATCGCCAATCCGACAGTCAGTATGTCCCCGATGGTCCCATCCGTCTACCCCTCACCGAAGGCAGACAGGAAGACAACCAGTACTCCTCCCCAGCACGTTCGCCCGCGAGCTCCCAACGTAAATGTACAGACCATGCAGATTCCTTCTCCGAACATCACAATGGAGTCCGACCTCAGGGCCCCGAAGGGTAGCCCAGACTCGGCCCAGTCGGGTCAGGAGAGCCACCAGCAGTCCAGCGCAGCCGGGCCGGTGAGGCGGAGTAGAATAATGGGCGTGGAGGAAGCCAAGATGCACATGCGGAAGTACTACGGGACCACACAACGCCCGCCCTTCACTTATGCTGCTCTCATCCGACAGGTGAGGAGGGTGTGATCATGCATGCAGTGTGTGGGGTGGATCCACGCAAGTAGAAACCACCTAACTGACATCCCAAAGCAATGCTATAGGCATCCACAGAGAGAATTGAACTTCATTTGTATTCAATCATTCGGAGTTTCTGCCTTAGACCAAAACTAGCCGCATATGCAGTGAATACTCGTTAATCCGCCACATTTCATTTGCAATTAATATGGCGGATTAACAAGTTTGGTGGATTAACTGGATATTCATTGGTACTTGGATATTATATTGGTACTGGGAATTTGTGGCGGATTAAAAGGTTCGGTGGATAAAGTGGTAGTGGATTAACAAGAATTCACTGTACGTACATACATATATGTGCATATGTTTGTGTGTTTTCTACTGTGATTTCGAGGTGTCCCTGTTCTCATGCCACACTGTTTGCTCTGCTAGGCCATTCTGGAGGCTACTGGACAGTGCTTGACTCTCAACGAAATCTACAATTGGTTTATGAAGAACTTCGTTTTCTTCAGAGAAAATATGAATACCTGGAAGGTGTGTGTTGGGGAGTGTGTGTGTGTTTGTGTACTGTGTGTATCATGGTGTGTGTGTGTGTGTGTGTGTGTGTGTGTGTGTGTGTACCATGGTGTGTGTGTATCTGTGTACTGTGTGTACCAAGGTGTGTGTGTGTGTGTGTGTGTTTGTGTACTGTGTGTATCATGGTGTGTGTGTGTGTGTGTGTGTGTGTGTGTGTGTGTGTGTGTGTGTGTGTGTGTGTGTGTGTGTGTGTGTGTGTACCATGGTGTGTGTGTATCTGTGTACTGTGTGTACCAAGGTGTGTGTGTGTGTGTGTGTGTGTGTGCGTGTGCATATGCATGTGTGTGTGCGCGCGCATGTGTGTGCATGCACGTGTGTATACGTGTTTGTGTACCGTATACAAATATACATATTTATTGCATGTGTTTTAATGAGTGGATGTGCATATAAATCTCAATTTCTGTCTCCAGTATGTCGGCATGTATGTACACTTACACATACGCACATGTGGAGTACCATTCATATTGCTTCACAAATACCACCCTCTCATCCCTAGAATGCCATTCGTCACAATCTCTCTCTGCACAAGTGTTTTGTGAGGATGGAGGTGGGGAAGACCCACGGAGCCGTATGGACTGTCGACGATGAAGAGTTCAAGAAGAAGAGGAACCTACGAGTGTGAGTGAGGATGGAGGAGTCCACTTGTAACTATCTGTCTTTCTGTGTCAGCTCAACTTGTTGGATGTCGACAGTTCCTAGCTGTGTTCCACTTGACCATGCGATCCAACTTCAAACCTTCATGCTTCGTGGAGTGTTAGAATTGCATTTCTGTACTTTTTTTTGTATATCCCAAGGGTTTTCTTCAGTTAATTTATTTACCGCTGATTTATTTTGCATTCTCTTGTGCAGTTTCAGACCAGAAGAAGTTGACGTTCCTCAAGGTGTGTGTGTGTTGCACTGCTTGTATGTATAGATCAATGTTCCCAGCAGGCCCCAGTCACACTAGAATGCTAAAACAGTTTATTTTATATCGTTTTTGAACCAGTTTTAGCTGTGTTCTTATACTTTGTCTGTGACTTGTTCTTTAGAAAAATCCGAAATGAGGAGATCCAGTGAGAGTACACACTCTGGACTTGTAACCGTGGATACCATCCCTCATCAGGACAATGGAACAAATGAATTACAATCCGAGCTAGAAAAGTGAGCCGGATTGGTCCTTGTCTGAAGTGTACTGAACAGTGTGTGTGTGTGTGTGTGTGTGTGTGTGTGTGTGTGTGCGTGCGTGTGAGTGTGTGTGTGTGTGTGTGTGTGTGTGCGTGTGTGTGCGTGTGCGTGTGTTTGTGTGTGTGTGCGTGTGTGTGCGTGTGCGTGTGTGTGTGTGTGTGTGCGTGTGTGTGCGTGTGTGTGTGGGTGTGTGGGTGTGTGTGTTGTGTGTTGTGTTCATGTGCACAATATTATGCACTTAACATAATTCGTGTTTGTTTTAGGTTATTGTGCATAATGTCTATATACCTACCTATCATGTTCATCAAATGTTTCAGTAATTTTGTAATAACTGGCTTCTAATCTGTATACCTACTATTTGCAGTTCAATTGATGTCGATATGCCCAATGACGATAATTCATCAGATGATGATGACGAAAATAGGTATGTTTGTAAAGTACACGTGTGTGAATATATGCACACAAACATAATTTACAGCAGTATTACTCTACAAAAAGGTCTCAGAAATTCATTGTTTTTTCTATATTGTTAACCATTTTGGTGAAGAGAACATTATGTTTAGTAGTGTAGTCTAATTAGTCTCTTCATGTTCTCAATATTATAATTTCAAGTCTCTTATGTGTTGCACAACAGCCTGTTTAAATTGCACCATGTTGTTACCTTGTTGCATAATGTCCACCTCTTCTCCTGTAGCTCATCTGAAACGGAAGACGGCACTGCTGGCCAGCTGAACACTTTCACCGTTGCCATCAGCGCGCCCTCTTATTGAGGGGGATACAGCCTCAATTGTGGACCACTCCCTGTGTGTGTGTATGTGTGCGTGTGTGTGTGTGCGTGTTACGTTAATCTTTACAGCACTTTTCTATCACCAAAGTGGCATGCAAGGACTGATGTATTTGTCTCATAATTCTTATAAGGTTGTTTCTTCTTTTTCATTTTAATCACTAGTTGCCCCAATTTCTGATTATAAGTATCAATTTATTATAATTATTATTATTAATATTACCTACTATCTCTATTCATCATCACCTATGTAACTGTGTGTACGTTTGCAATATGTACATATACTGTACACACTAATTCTCAAGTATATTATTATTATTGAATGTTAATCATTTCGAGTATATTTGTGGCCATATTATCTTGTACGTACTGTGAGGATGTATTGCACCAGTTTAGTGATAGTTTTAGCCGTAATTGTGCGTATCTCCAACATGAGTGGTATAGATGTTTACTGAAAAACAGTACTAATCTGCTTTGATTTTAATTTGTCACTGTTTACAAGTTTCTGTTGTTTACATTTCATCCTGATTTGATATCAATAATTATTAATAATAGCCTTATTAACAAGTACAATGCGATATGCATGAGCATAATGTAACGTAAATGTCCAAAATTATTAAAATCAATTATATATTAAGATTGATATCAATATTAGCTGGTATACTGTATAGCGGGAAATTTTCACGGGACAAAATTTTTGCAGATTTCACAGTTGCACTAACATCTGTGAAAATTTTATCTGAATTAGGCGTTCTCGTTCTATCACGACTGTGGCTTGCATCCGCGAAAATTTTGTCCTGTGAAAATTTCCCACTATACAGTATTTGATGTTCTAACCTACTTTATAATAATCTTTAATTATTTTCACAATACTATAATTGCACCATAATTATTATGATATAATGATATTTTTGATGAAAATGAAGATGACAAAGATAATATGCCATTAATAAAGTATAGCATCCATTACCATAGAAACAGTACTATTATACAGCAATTTTATAAAGTATAAAGCGTTAGCAACAGTATAAAGTGTTAGCAACAGATGCTATACTGGTTAAGACATGGACACTCGGGCAGTATGACATATAAAATACACTCGCCCTCGGCACAAACTGCCCTTGTGCCCATGTCTTAACCCCTAAAAAATGCAGAATATGAATTGATATAAAACGAACAACGAACAATTTTATATTTTTTCATTCGAATTCAAAATCTTGTGATGCTGTCACCTCACACTCAAGTTACTCGTGTATATACTTGGGGAATCTTTTCAGGCTACAAAGGACCTTTGCTGATGACAAATGCGAGGTTCTGCATTTTGCTTTGATTTTATCCCACTTTCTAATTCTTGACATTTCAATATTGGCTATCCTTTCCACATTTTAAAAATTATGAATATACTGAGAATTATACTGTTCTGAGGGAATACCTGACGTACTGTGGTCTGTGATACCGTAAATCTCAAAATTAAAATCAAGGTGAATAAAATCATGACAAGATCTCTTCCTAACCGACTTGCCATGGCAACTATTTCAATTATAATATAAATCCAGCACTATTGTAAACACGTACGTATGAAACATCAAACGTAAAGCAACAAGTCCAGAAGAAAATTAATATAGGGTCTGCCTGCACACCCTAAAAATCAATTATGACGATATGAAAAATCCAAGTAAATTCAACTGTATCATCATGATTAGTGTGTGTAGATGCAAACTGTAACTATGTACATATTGTATGTATGTATGATGGGACCATGATGCCCAAGTAAGAAATTATAAACTGGACCAGTTCATGGTGACAAAATCATGCATATCGCTTCTATAGTAATAGTGCAGGTGCATATACAGTACTAGCATGACATTGGTATAATATATTATTATACATATATGTATTATGTATAAAATTATATAATATATATTAGTAAAAAATTACATATATATAATTATTCAACAGCAAAGTGGTAATATATGTAATATTATTTTACAGACAAGTGCCTAACATGTAGTCACCATTGAGTTTCTTAATGGTGACACTGATTTTCTCTCTAAATAATATTATATACAAATGTTATTACAGTAGAACCTCCTTAAGACAAAATTTGTTTGAGACACATTTCTGCTCAACGCAAACTAATTTCCGAGCATCATTTGGTTTGCTGTAGTAGTGTACATGTAGTAAGCAAGTCCTGATAAGAAGAACATCTGATAACAAGAATTAATTTTGTGGGTCCCTTGTTGTTTGTCCTAAAGAGTTTCCACTGTATATTAAATTTTATCCTATCCACATTAGTTGCATACGATACATTTGCAAACAATGTTATATACATATCCTATCAACGAACATAAATAAACAATTATAAACATACAACAAGTACGTACATTTGTGGTTACAAATACATTTTTTCTTGTGAATTAAATGCCTGAATTTCTAAACGATACAAACATCACTGAACGAATAAGAATGAGATTAAAAACAACTTATAATTGACAAAAAGGATTATGTACATAAGCTTTGGGTGAAATTGGATTGGATACATGCTTTAATTGTTGTTACCCAGACCGCTCTTTGATCGCTTCATTGTGGCCTGAATAGGATTGGTGATTCCGTTTTCGTTTCGCCCGAGCCCTTGTCCAGGGTTCCAACCGAGGTTCTGCAGCATCCTATGTCCGAGGCTGTGTTCGTGGATGGGCGGGGCACCACACCCAACCTCCTGCCCTTCCGACGCATCCCACAGAGGCAACGCTAAGGGTGGAAAACGAGATTCAAGAGATAATAAAATTCTCCAACACCCTCTCTCAAGTTACACAACACAAATCAAAGAAATTAGTTTAAACCAGTTAATTGGCAGTTGTCCTCAGGATGGTGGTAGAATGTGATGGAGGAATATGCCAAATAACTTCCAGTCCAGGAAGTCGAGCCTATTGCATCCCATAATCTCGGCTTTGTTGTTGGTCACAACAGGTCCCCTAGACAACCAGCACCCCCATTCCCTAAAACCACGAGTACACATGCGGACTAGTAGGATTGTGTGAGCACCATCCACAGGAACCTCTGGGAACACTGACACAGTTCACTGCTTGTCTACACCAAAAGCCTCGCCTACAGTGTGTTGAATCATAGATATTCTATAGAGTATCTATGGTTAAATCACTTTCCAAATCCTTGAGTGATTGAAACCGACGTAATCCACTACCATGTAAACATGCTAAGGCGTAGGTGCAACCAAACGGGGCTAACTCACGCACAAAATGCCACAAAAACAAGTTGTCAAACTTGCTCACTCAATTATGGGTAACAGATAGGTATACACCAGTGCAGGTTGTGGGAGCTTACGGGTATTGGTGTTCAAAAACATGTCACCTCACAAACAAGTACTGCAAAGTCGGTCAAAGGAGATACACTTGAGGGAAGAATACTCAGTTCATAGAAACTAGGTGAAAGGCTTCAAAATTCAATAGCAGGTGGTAGATTTGGGAAAACCCTTGCCAAACATATTTTGACAAGCCTATGAATATATATCGATCACTTGAGTGCTATTTGGTAAAGGAACAATACATGCATGGCTGTTTGTACATATGTACGTATGTACATGGTAGTAAGGCAGACAGACATTACACAACATATGCATACATGCGCACCATGACTCTACACATGCATAAGAACATACATGCATTCACGTGCAAACAGCAACACATAATACATAGGATAGATCTCATACACAATGGTAGCTACACTTGGGGTACGTACATGGAGGAGACAACTTCTTGAAACTCTTAATTTTCTCCCTGACCATGTCTTGGTCAGCCATGTGTGTGTCAGGCGTCTTGTGAAGTGTGATGGCGGCAGCGGCCATATTGGACCCACCCACAACGGCACACTGGATTCCATACACTTTGGCAAGGTCACAGGCAACTTGGCAGTTTCTTCTGCTCATGAGGGGAAGAGGGAAGCTATCCAATTGCTGAGAGTCAACAAGGTGGATTATTTCCTGGTTAATTTCCTCCGGGGATAAACACACAGACTTGGCTTGTGCTGGTCTCCTGGATTGAGGGCGTCGTGAGTAGCGTTTTCCAGTGAAGGACTTATAACTCTGTCTCTTGTTTCCCATTTGATCATTTTTTAGAGAATTTGTGAACTTCTTCCACGATTCTTCGCTCATTATTGGTTGGAGTCCGCTCAGCAGTGAACCAAAGCAGGAATCAGTAGAGAACACATCAGTGTCTTCATCGCTGGTCCTCGCGCAGTCTCTCTCAAACCAGTGAGCGGCACTTTGAGGGGCAAGAACAGTTTCAAAACTGCTTTCTTCGTCATCAGCTTCTTCTCCCTGTTCGTCAGTAGTGTCGCTCAAATCACTCTCAGAATCACTATTGCAGCCAGCCATTGCTACAGACGAGGTGAAGCTATCACAAGACTCTTCTTCCATATCTTCTGTTGCCTCACAAGACTGGTTCATCCTTGTTGCTGAACCTGTTGACAAATTTAACCTGGGTTGTTTACCAGAGTACCGCTCGCTCCCACGAGCGACCTCTGAATTGACAACAGAACCAACTGCCGCCAGATTGGCTTGTTTGGTGTCTCGGTGAATGGATTTCTTTTTCCCGCTTGAATGGCCAAGCTTCTGTTTACCTCTCGTCAGAGGATTGTAGCGATGTCCTTTTAAAAGAGGGTTCCCGCCTTTTTCTGGCATCTCCGACCGCCCGTTACAAGTGTCTACAACCTCCATCCAATCAATGTTCTGCTGTTCCATCTTCTTTTTCTTTCTTCCTCTTCTGAAAGGCTTTAGTACGTTGCGCTTCCTTCTACAGCTGGAACTGGGGAACCTCGTAGGAGAACCGGGAACTTCGCTACAGCTGGACACCACTGAGGGAGATCCTACTCGAACTTGGTCGTCTGAAAAGCCAAAGTAAACCTCGTAGAGAGCCAGGGAAGAGAAATGTAGCGAATGCAACCGGCGAGCGACTTCTAGGTCAACCTCATCTGAAAAACACTCAGATTCGTCATCTTTGAAGGTCCGCCTGTACCGCCTGCTGTTCTTGGCCGCGGGGATGGACTGGCGACGTTTGGTGAGGCTCATCGTTCCCAGGATACACCAAGGGAGGTTTCCGCCAATGGATGCAATTAACGTAAGTAGGCGTGACCCGGTAAATGATCACAGCCATATGGGCGTGGCCGAGTGCACTGTCGCACTCTATGAATATCGTTATTTCTGCTTTTCGCTCCCTCTCCTAATTTTGCTGTCAAGGAACCAGCTACTTGTTGCGTTTATCTCGCGAGAGAGAGCCGATTTTCCTTTCATTTCCACCAGGTGAGTGCATGGTGTTTCAGTCGCAGGTTCTGTGTAAACTCCCCAAAGCTTATCTCGGGTGGGACGGGCTGAGAACTGGCTGCTTCAGTCTTCACACTGCGCCGCGAGTTTTCAGAGTATTTGGAACGTCTAGGTTGCCCTAGTTTGCTCAGCGGATGCTGTTCTGTTTGGCTGTTTGAGAGCGTTAGTCTCGAGACTTGTGTATTTAGCGAACCACTTCTCGTGCGAAGCTCTTCCTGGCGAGCGGGATGTACGTGTAAGACTTAAAGGTATGGAATATGCCGTCAGTGAAGACCGCTTGGCGTCACACCTCAGTGCATAGACATTGTACAACCTCTTTGTATGTTTAGAGTGGTCGTACTGGTGACCTATCTGCTATCCCATGGAGTAAGACCACGTTGACGTAAGGTCTGTGTGTGATTCCTTGCAGCAGCTCGCCGATGAGCTGGACTGAGGGGTGGCGGTGGTTACCAAGTAAATTTGACGACGTCCAAGTCCAATGTGTTGGTATTGGTCTGGGGTAGTGACCTTACTCTACTTTACCGCTACCTCCCTCCCCTTACACCACCACCTCCCTCCTCAGGTCCACCACCTCCTCCCCCTATACCACCACCTCCCCCTACACCACCACCTCCCCTATACCACCACCTCCCTCCTCAGGTCCACCACCTCCTCCCCCTATACCACCACCTCCCCCTACACCACCACCTCCTCCCCCTATACCACCACCTATCCCTCCTTCCCTTTCACATCACATGTTCACATGCTAACATACGTACACTACTGTGCGTGTGTGTGTGTGTGTGTGTGTGTGTGTGTGTGTGTGTGTGTGTGTGTGTGTGCGTACCTATGCATAACAAGAGTCCAAGCTGTATTCTCGTTCCCGTCTGCCTACACACTCTTCAGTGTCCTCCTAACTCGTGTTATCCTCGTGCTGGTGCCACCCTCCTCCTCCCCCAAAGCACAACCCACCTCCACCCCCCTGCTGAGATTGCCATCCGCACAGCTGCAGTAAGTGCAGTTGACTGTGAAATTGTATCATTCTTGTCATCCTTTGAGGACATACCTTCATGTACCAACACTGGAGGGATGAGGAAGACAAGTCATGTTGCATGTTTGTATCATTATTATCATCATTGAATGGTGTCAAGTATTCATGCATCCATGTACACACACACACACACACACACACACACACACACACACACACACACACACACACTGTACCAACGATACAACAGGCCACTCTTCATACGTATGTGTGTGCACCACAGTGGGTACGTATACTTTTCTGAGTTTAGTATGTAAATAGGTATGCACAATACGTTGGAAACTAAAATAGCAAGGTATACTTTGAATGGTCTGCTAACATGTACCTATTACGTATGTATGTCTGTGTGTGTATGCGTGTGTCAAGTGTGTGTGTATGCGTGTGTCAAGTGTGTGTGTATGCGTGTGTCAAGTGTGTGTGTATGCGTGTGTCAAGTGTGTGTGTGTGTATACATGTGTGTGACTGCTGTGTACGTACTTGACTACAATTTTGTGTTTACGTACTTTGTTAAAACCAGCACAAAGTACATATGTATATCTCCCTACTGCCGCATGATAAGTGTGTTAAACAATACTGGATGCATTGAGCAAGCATCACCAAGCATCAATGGAATTGTACACCACTCTTTGTTCTCAGTGAGACAATACACGTCTTGGGCTATCTGCTTAGGGACACAATAGAGAATGCTTATAAGTGAATGAACAGTGAGTGTGTTCTCATGTACACACATGCACACTGGACAGGTGCTGTAGTCAACCCAGTAATTGAGCACAGAAATGTGTCTGTACAGAGTGTGTAACGTGTTATTGAAGGGGTGTGTCAAGGATGTAGGTATATGTGTATGCTGGTGTGTGTGTGTGTGTGTGTGTGTGTGTGTGTGTGTGTCATTGTTTCAAATCATAATCACTCTGTTGGGTGCATACGTACATATGTAAAACCTGTCCTTGCAGGAAACCTGCAATGTATGTACATATGTCTAAGATATAGGCACGATACACACTGCAGGAGGGTGGGGCTGACTCAGTCATCAACTAAGTACATTGTTTGCAAACTTTCAGATGTTTCAGATGTACAGTGGTGTTATGACCCCACAACCCCAGGTTGTCCCCCCACGCCTCCTGTCCCCTTCCTACTTTGTCTCTCTCTCTGGTAGTTTTCCCCTCTTTCATCAAAAGTTGAAATTTGTGATTACAGAAGTGTGGAAATTTCGTGGTAATTTTTGAGGATGTCCCCTGTTTTCTACTCAAATCCCTATTTTCGTGCTCCCTCTCCCCCTCTGTGTCGACCTGGCAGATTGACACCTCTGGTGTACGTACGTATCCTCGATGTTTACTAGACCGGTGTTGTTATACAGACCTACCATGCCTCTTCCATGCAATGAGTGAGGATGCTGTACCAATTTGCTATGTACGTACATACGTATATATGTGTGTCTATTCTGACCACTTGTGGGTTTGAGAAGGGGTCCCTGTAGGCTAGTTGTGCTTGGTAAGGGACTGTTATAGTTGATGTGACTGCATGGATTGTTCAATAGTTGTAAACCATAATGTACATACGTATGTACATATGTGTACAGACTGTATTTATGGATAAGGTGTAATACAGTAGTACCCCCTGATTCTGTAGTGTAGTCGTACTGTACTGACTGTAGTGTAGTCGTACTGTACTGACTGTAGTGTAGTCATACTGTACTGACTGTAGTGTAGTCATACTGTACTGACTGTAGTGTAGTCATACTGTACTGACTGTAGTGTAGTCATACTGTACTGACTGTAGTGTAGTTATACTGTACTGACTGTAGTGTAGTTATACTGTACTGACTGTAGTGTAGTTATACTGTACTGACTGTAGTGTAGTTATACTGTACTGACTGACTCTGTAGTGTAGCTATACTGTATAGCAGCATGTACATATGTTGATAAAGGGTATTGACCCGAATCGGTAATATTCATTTCTTTGCCAATGTATTAAAAGGCCTTTTTGGAGAATACCACTCCTCATCAGTCCACTACTTGTACTACACTGAACCCCACAGACAATGACCTGATAGGCTAATAGTCCAGCCAATACTCTGCTTAGTAGAGATTGACAACTCAGAACATTGCCCAGTGCTACTGATGAGGAGTGGTATTCTCTGAAAAGGCCTTATAGCACATTGGCAAAGAAATGAATATTAGCAATTTGGGTCGAAATCCTTTGTCAACAACTGTCCTTTCTACCGAGGGACTATTTTTGATGCCTAGAAGATAACCATGGAGCAGTGGAAGATAACCCTTGTCCTGTTTGGGAAGAATTGAAGATTTCACGGTGAAGTGGTGACTTTTATGTAGGGTGCTAAAATCGGTAGATAATAATCCACTACCTGTGTGTACGTACGTATGTTCTTACAGTGCATAGTTCTGCAAGTATTGCTCTGCACACCTTCAGTGATAGTAGTTGAGTCTGCCACTCAGTGGATAGGACTATATCCACTGAGTGGCAGACTTCCTGAATATCCATTAGAATTCAGCAAGAGTGTGGCGACTTCCTGTGTTGTGTCCTGGAGAACACCACAAAGTGAACCTCAACCCCTAATACTGGACTTCTGTTAGAATTCCCAATTTGGACAAAGGCGCGCGCACACACACACACACACACACACACACACACAATAGAATCTGTTTTGTACGTACGTACGTATGTAAAAACTTGCACTTATTGTGTGTTTGTGGTCGTTTTCTTGCCTACACGTGTTGGAGGTAATGAGTGGCTTGTGGAGATCCTGTTGCCCAATGAGCTGTACACAGGTGGATAATAATAGATGCACTCCCTATGTACATACGTATATGCAGTCA
>OZ026555.1:4769794-4782294 GCA_964020155.1 Chondrilla cf. caribensis | reverse complement strand
CGACCCGTGGAGTTGGCAAACAATACGGCCGAGAGGGGATTTCCCCTCCGAGCCATTTCGCTGTACAGGACAACATTCTGTGCCTCCAGAGTGGTTTGCAGCATGGGAACAATGGCCTTCTGCTTACGCTGGGCTGTGACTTTGCTGGTGATGGGATAGAAAGACAGGCTATCCAGCGAGGACATCACAAACTCAACATTTTCGTTTTCAACTGTAACGTTGGATGTTCCACTACTGACCTCCATGTTGAGAACAGATCTGTCGTAGATGGTGTAGTCGGACACCAGTCGACCGGCATCGAGTGCTTTCCCAGCGTACAGTAGCTTGAAGTTGTTGGGATGGGGTCCCTTTTTCATCTCGTAAATCTTCAGTTTGATCGACATGATGGTATCCTTTGGGTTGCAACGAAGAGTGAAACTTGATCCGGTGAAGTGCTTGATGATGAGACTCCACGTCCCTGTTGTCCCGCTGCTCTTGGCTGAATTCAGTGGAGGAGCCCCGACCACAAGTGTGAGCTGAACATTCGTCCAATCTTCATCTAGATTGTTCTCCACTACTGCCATCCCGTCAAGATGAAATTTACCAAGAGAATCGTCTTTGAAGATGAGACGATAAGTGCTCTTCCAGTCAGTGGTGACCAGGCCATACTGAGCCTTCAAAGGTTGCTCTGAGGGAACGTCGGAGAAGAAAAAGGACAACTTCTGTATTTCGTCATTCTCGGAAGTGGTGGCTAGATCAAGAGCATGCGAGAGGTCATGCTGCATGCGATCGCTCAACACCTGCAAGGAGCAGATGGCGTGGAGGGGCAGAGAACGGACCTCACTCGGTTCCACGAAAAGGATCACGTGATTCACGTAGGTCTTTGAGGCAACATCAAACAGTTCGTTCACTCCCAACAAACGACCGATATGCTCATCTTGCTTCTCCTCGTTGCAGATAACTATTTTCACTTGCAAGCCCTTCAACTGACCAAGTAGCCCGATATACGGGCTTGGGGTACCGATCTGGACGTTAGCTTTCGGTTTGGTCGGTTCGTACGCGATATTTCCTATCTTCGAACTAGCCTCTCCGAACAATCGCAACGATTCCAAAACGCTGTTTACTTGGCTACGATGAAAGAAGAGGTTAACCTGACCACTTCCTTTAACTTCTGCCTCCCTACGAAACACAGCATATCCATTGTCGTACAAGAAGATCTCCTTTATTGGCATAGAGAACTGAGACGCAGCCATCTTGGAATGCGGTATCACGTGAGCTATGAAACCACCCTAAACGGCAACTAACGCACAGCTAGGAAACGAACTACTTAGCCCTGATTATAGTATCTATGGTCTAGCTAGCTATATAGTATAACATGTCTGTACGGTCATCCACTACAATTATTAGTATTAACTACACATGCATACGTAGATATAAAAATTAACAAACAAGTACTGTACATACAAAGGAATCACAATGTAAAAGCTATACACAGTACACAAGTTGAGAGTCAGCACACACCATTATACCATTTAAAAGACTCAATCTTGCCTACAATTCTTCCTTCTGTATCATCTCTCTGATGTTCTTCCCGAGCTTCTTGTGTCCCAGTTGCTCAATGCTGCTCAGTAGCTTGCTCCAGCTGGCGTCTACGTCATTCTTAAGCCATGTCTTCAGCAGTTCGGCACACCTGTTGGCCACGGTAGGAATGTTGGCCGCAATCTGACTAGCCACTGAAGTTGAGTCGGGAGAATTGAGCAAAATGTCGGCCAGTGCTTCCCAGTCAGTCGCTATGTGTGGTATCACATGAAGGCGGAGTTGCTTCATGGTGGGGGCGGAGCTAATGGCTGGAGAAAACAACAGTGTGTGCATGGTGTGTTTGTGTGTGTGTGTGTGTGTGTGTGTGTGTGTTGTGTGTGTGTGTGTGTGCATGCGCGCGTGCATGGTGTGTGTGTCTGTATGTGTGTGTGTTGTGTGTGTGTTGTGTGTGTGTGTGTGTGTGTGTGTGTGTGTGTGTGTGTACACGTATGGCAAATGCTCATAAATTCATATAACAACTGACAACTGAGAACATGACAGTATTAAAAATAGTATGATGATATACTGTCACCAACTTCATATATCACTACTCAACACTCACTGGCTGGAGGCAGAGGTTCGGTGTCAAAAGTGCCGTAGTAACCACCCTCAAAATGGCTGTCTGCAGTGATGAAAACACAACAAGTAACAGTAACTCATTAGACTAGATGTGATGATTAGATGTGAAGATAATTAACACAATAGTGTATTAGTTAATATCACAACAAATAACATTCCACAAACTCCAGCTGCAGAGGAAGTTACTCAGGTACATAACTTCCGCTCCAACATACCTGTTGGCAGTTTCTTCCAGAAAGTATTAACAAAAGTACTTTTCGCCCAGGGTACAATGACAATAACTAGAACTGCAGGAAAATGGTTCAGTAAGCATTGTCACAACAGTACACACACACACACACACACACACACACACACGTACACGCACACACACATGCACGTATGCACGCACACCTACACACACACACACACACACACACACACACACACACACACACACACCAGTGTACAGGGATGCAACTGAAGATAGAAGCAACCATCCAATTGAAATGTGTCCACTCACCAAGTACAAAAGCACTTATAAATAAAGATTTGTTCCAATTCCCAGTTGCATTTGGAGGTTGTGGTTCAGGTTTGATATCAGGTTCAGATGGTTCACTTGGTGGCTCATCATATTCAGCCGTCTTCAACTGCTCCAGCTCAGCTTAAAATGGAGAACAGCAGAGATCAGTCAGTGCAAATCAGTCTCATCACATCATGTGTGTGTACTGCATTTGTCACAGGCACTCATCCATACTCAGACCATAGATACAGTGAAGCCTGTATATAAAGACCACCCAAGGGACCAGGACAAGGTGGCCTCTATAGACAGGGGGTCTTTATACAGAGGTGCTTTACTGTAGTGGAGTTGACATTGTGGGTAGTCCAGTGACGGTCTCTTAGGCCAGGTGGTCTTTGTGTAGAGGTGGTCTTTATAGCAGGTTCCACTGTAGTACAATCATATCAGGACAAAACTAGGTCCCATGTAACCGGGATTACCACAAACAGCTATAGTGAATCATGTATATACGTAAATTCAATCATTTCCAATTCAGGTATGTTAGTTGATGTTAAGTCATTGGCACGAGGGCAGTATGACGAATGAAAGGCTTGAAGTTGTGAGGGTGGGTGAATTCCACATCAGATTGCATGACCTGATCTAACCAGTATGCATCTGTTGACATCGTGAACATTGAAAACCGCACCAGCTGAATGGCTGGACGCTATATAGAACGGTCAGGGCTTTATATAATACCAAATTGCCCCTATAAAGGCTCTGTTTCCACAGCAATGGGTGCTATTATTAATTACACTTAGTCATCTCAACTTCCATTTCTCATGGACACACCCACAACCTAGTGTCGCATAGTCCAGCCCATTCTTGCCTCCAATTTGAAATTGGGACTTCATCCCAGTGATAAAGGGTCTAGTCTCATCAGTTTCTCGCCGGGACGAAGTCCAATTTCAAATTGGAGGCGAGAATGGGTCTACCTACCCCAGACTACCCACCATCCTCATACTGAGCTACCAATATGTCTTCCACTATTCGACTCACTCTCAATCGCTTCCACCAAATCGGAGAATGTCGATATACTCTTCATAGCGTCCAAAAACTTGTAAAATCCCTCTTTGCTACTATTCCGGGCCAAAATGTTTACAAATTTCTCATTCTGTTCTCTAGATCCGCCTGGAGTGTGCCTAATGCTCTCATGCGCCTCTATGGTGATGACGCCCAGTGGTATGAGTCGGTGTCCTATGGAGGGATAGTGAAGTTGTTGGCACAGTCTGGTGTAACAATTCTGAATGGTTCGGTATTCAACGTCAGTCGGCAACATTACTGTTGGAACAAACACGGAGCGAGAGAAAGCGGGACTTTCCCCTGACGAAATTGACTCGCGTATAATTATAGGGAACTAGTCTCGTTAACCAGACCCAGTTCCGCCGGCGCCTAACTTCCGATTATTCATCGGACGGCGAAACTCGCCGTCCGATGAATAATCGGAAGTTAGGCGCCGGCGGAACTGGGTCTGGTTAACGAGACTAATAGGGAACGGCAACGAAAGGTCTGTCACGACACTAGCTATAGTCCAGCTTGTTAGACCATCTCAGTGAATACATTCATGCATATATACGCATGTGTATGGAGTAATACAGTGAGTCTATTTATCCACACATGCGATTGTATGAATTAAATTTTGATAATTTAATGGAAATTTCCCATATTTCTTGCCTGAATGAATTAAGATAGCTATTGCATATTGACGTTTCGTTTCACACAAGTATGGATAGGATATGGAAGGTATTGTTTGCAATGTGAAAGGTTTGGGACATTTTATTTGTCAATTCTAGCACAAATCGATCGTAGATATATAATATAATATAAATTGAATGCGAAAATGAGTTGAATAAATGTACATCAACTCAAACTCTAAGAATAATTGCTCCTAAATTGTCTACAGTTCTTCTTTAACCTCTGGCTTTTCTTCACTTTCTTTATCCTACAAAATGGAACACAGCAGTGTCAAAGAGGATTGAATTCAGAAGTGCGCTGTCACACCTGCAGTGCTAGAGTGACGAACTGCTTCTGTATGCAGAGGTGGTACCCACTTAACAAAACACACCTTTGGTACATCACTTTCTGTTTGTCCTTCACTTTCATCATCAAAAACATCTTCTTGGTCAACTTGGTCCTCCGGGATGTCTTCTGCTCCTTCATCGGAATCTCCTTCGGAATCACTTTCTGAAGGCCCGTCCAGTTCAACGTAGTCAGTCTTGGCAGAGGGATCCACACCTAGACTCATCCTCATCATTCTATCAATACGACCAGCAAAGTCAGCAGAGTCCTATCAAGATGACATAAATGACATAAATGTCACGTAATTTTACACACACACACACACACACACACACACACACACACACACACACACACACACACACACACATGCACACACACACACACCTTCACACTGAACCCTGATCTCAAAGTTGCTGATTCAAACAGTAAACGAGCAGAATCAAGAGCAACTGGATCCTTATTATCTTCCTGTGAGTAAAATACATATGCACATGTACACCATGACACTGTACTGAAGGGATATATTGAATACAGTGTGTGATATTTGATCAGCTAAGTGGATGAAGTTGGCTTCACCTCAACTCTTCTCTGTAGTTCGAGGATGACAGGGTGGTAAGGGTTGATCTCAAGAGTCTTCTTCTGCTCCAAGTAGAATCTGGAAAATGGAGTATAATAATAGCATGAAAATGTAGTGTGTGTGTGCCTGTGTGTGTGAGCATGTGCGTGTATGTGTGTGTGCATGTGTACATGTGTGCGTATGTGTGTGTGTACGTGTGCGTGCGTGCACGTGTGTGTGTGTGTGTGTGCCAGTGTTCATATGCCTTCAATACACATAATGTCTCATAAATCAGAGATAAGCTGAGCCTGATTAAGAACTCTTCTTGTGTTACATGCATGTACATGTCCTGCATGCATGCATGTACACACATGTTGTACAGTAAAGCTCACTTGGACATTGGGTCATCTTGTTTAGCATACGCCTGTGACTTCATGATCCGTTCCATATTACCAGACCTTGGGTATAGACAATAAACAACAACAAACTAAACAACAACAAATAAAACATCAAAACAAACAACACAAACAGGACTACTGCCCACTACGAGTATGTGGGTTTTCACACATTCACAGACTCCACTGCAAACACCTGGTTCACACCATCCCCTGACCTCCACTAACTGGATCACACTTACCATCCGTGCTGAGGGGCAACAAGAGCACAAGGGGACTCCGTGAGCCTGTTTGACAGAACAGCCTTGTCGATTAGCTCGCTCAGGGCTTCATTCTTCAGCCAATCAGTGAGGGGCTTCATGTTCTCCTGTAGTTTCTCGAAATGTTCCTTCTGGTCTTTCGATTCGTCGATGTTGAGGCCCTCCTATGAAGGGACAGTGTGAGAGAAGGCAGAATGAATGTACAGTAGGTAGGGGTCATGAATACACATAGCTGGTAGGGAGGGGCCATGAGTACACACAGCTGGTAGGGAGGGGCCATGAGTACACACAGCTGGTTGGGAGGGGCCATGAGTACACACAGATGGTAGGGAGGGGCCATGAGTACACACAGATGGTAGGGAGGGGCCATGAGTACACACAGCTGGTTGGGAGGGGCCATGAGTACACACAGCTGGTAGGGAGGGGCCATGAGTACACATAGCTGGTAGGGAGGGGCCATGAGTACACACAGCTGGTAGGGAGGGGCCATGAGTACACATAGCTGGTTGGGAGGGGCCATGAGTACACACAGCTGGTAGGGAGGGGCCATGAGTACACACAGCTGGTAGGGAGGGGCCATGAGTACACATGCTGGTAGGGAGGGGCCATGAGTACACACAGATGGTGGGGAGGGGCCATGAGTACACACAGCTGGTAGGGAGGGGCCATGAGTACACACAGCTGGTAGGGAGGGGCCATGAGTACACATAGCTGGTAGGAAGGGGCCATGAGTACACACAGATGGTGGGGAGGGGCCATGAGTACACACAGCTGGTAGGGAGGGGCCATGAGTACACATAGCTGGTTGGGAGGGGCCATGAGTACACACAGCTGGTAGGGAGGGGCCATGAGTACACACAGCTGGTAGGGAGGGGCCATGAGTACACACAGATGGTGGGGAGTCAGGCATCAAGACAGCAAACGACACATTCACTCGCATGCATGTACGTATGTACCTTTGCCACATTTTGGAACTTCTTCTTTTCGTATTCAGACAAGTGCTGTACAACATATTCATCGATGGGCTCCGTCAGGAAAAGCACCTCGTAACCACGATGCAGGAGACGCTCAACAAACGGAGACTTCTCAACTTCAGCCCTGGAGGTTCCGGCCATGAAGAAGATTTCCTGTTGCGTGTCCTTCATCCTCTCTATGTATTCATCCAAAGTGGTTGACTCTGTGGCATGGTGGGAGGACTGGAAGCGAAGCAGCTTTGCTATCCTGCTCCTGTTGTTCTGATCCTCAATCACTCCAAGCTTCAAGCTTGTCCCGAATTCCTTCCAGAAATCCTTCATCTTATGCTCGTCAAGTTTTCTTATCATGTCGAGTGCCTTTCGAACCAACTTCTTCCTGATGACCATCAAAAGCTTGCTTTGTTGAAGCATTTCGCGTGACACATTCAGTGGAAGATCGTCTGAGTCCACCTACAGACACCAAAGAGCACTTGTCCACATTTGGAGTGTACGTACGTATGTACTACAAAATATGTGTATCAGCATACACACAGTCCCAAGGTTATACATAAACACATGATGTATGTACGTACATAGTATGTATTGCAGCAATATGAACAGCATTATAACACATCTTGTGTGTATGTAGCTATAGTACTGTACATACAGTTGGACCTCTGTATTATAATCATATCAATTGAGGACACCTCTGTAGTAAGGACACCATTTTGTGTCCCAGTGTAGTATTTAGTTCATTGAGTAACCTCTGAATTGAGGACACCTCTGTAATAAGGACACCATTTTGTATCCCAGCGTGGTACTTAGTTTATTGAGTAACCTCTGAATTGAGGACACCTCTGTAGTAAGGACATTAAATTGCAGTTCTGAAGTGTTCTCGGCAGAGAGGTTCCAACATACACTAACATACTGTACTCAGCATGGACACTACATATGTATACACCACCACATTGGACAACTTGAAGGTCACAATTCAAGAGATTTCTCCCATACCAACAGCCCACATGCTGTATACTCACCACTCCACTGATGAATCGGAGATATTTTGGCATCATGTCATCAAAATCGTCTGTTATGAAGACACGTCGAACGTAAAGCTTCATTCTTTCTCTGATTCGTGATGAAAAGTTGGTGTAGAGATCGGAAGGAGCACGCTGGAAGTAGACAAGGTGCAGAATCGTATGATGATATCAGGTTGTGTGTGCACACTGGTATGAAAGTGATATAACATGACTTCAATGTCCACAAAAACACACAAAAACATCCCCTAACACAAACATGGGCACACACACACACACACACACATGCAGGCACACACACACACACACACATGCAGGCACACACACACACACACACACACACACACACACACACACACACACACACACACACACAGCCGTACCTTAGGGACATACAGGATAGCTCTGAAGGTGACCTCACCCTCTGCCTTGAAGTGCACTCCAGTCATGGGATCATCGGAATCCTGTTACAAGTGAATGAATAATGGCAGAGATTAACAAGCAGTATAAGACACAACTGACATGTCACCTGTTTTATACTCACCTTAGTGAAGGACTTGTAGAAAGCATCATATTCTTCTTCTGTAACCTCTTTTGGACTAGGGAAGAGAGAACCAAAAAGTACTCAGAGTTCACAAGTACACGGTGTGGTAAAATAACAAGAAGGTCTCAAAATCACTTTCTCAGCCAAATTGGTTTGCTGTCATTGACCAGGACCCAGTCCCAAACTGTTTTGGTGATCTTCTTTGTTTTGGGTTTCTCCTCGCCTTCTTCTTCCACCTCAGCTTCATCTTCCTTTTCTTCTGGTGTCTCTGTTGGTTTCTCTTCTTCTTCTTCTTCTTCAATTGGTTCTTCGAACTCCTCTTCCTACAGAAGAACAGATTATCAGAGCAAGATCTCCGTGGGCAACAAAATGGCCACATACTTTGCTTTCCCAAACATAGATGGGGAAATTGATGAACTGACTGTACTTCATGATCAATTCCTTCACTTTAGATATTTTCAGGAATTCTTTCACGTCATCTTTCATGAAAAGACTGCAATACGGAGATCATCACAGTGGAACACATGCATATGCATGTACGTGTGAGTTTGTGTGTGTGTGTGTGTGTGTGTGTGTGTGCATGTGCATGTACGTGTGAGTTTGTGTGTGTGTGTGTGTGTGTGTGTGTGTGTGTGTGTGTGTGTGTGTGTGTGTGTGTGTGTGTGCATGTGCATGTACGTGTGAATTTGTGTGTGTGTGTGAGTTTGTGTGTATGTGTGTGTGTGTGTGTGTGTGTGTACACTCATGAGAGAGATTATTGCTCATATGTACCATTATCAAACACAATATCATATTAAACCAAAAACGGTGGTCAATATCACGAGCAAGTACAACTGGTTAGTAAGACCACCTACAACTGTGATACTAATTCTATAGGTTCATTGCCAATGTCCACGTACAGACGGCAACTGCTCACCTAATCTGTGTTCCACGAAGCAGAGTGTCTCCCCTAGGGTCCTCCACAACGGAGAATCCTGTTGCGTCTGACTCCCAGATGTACTGCTTGTCGTTGTTACTCTTGGAGGTGACCACAACACGATCGGCAACCAGGAAGGTGGAGTAGAATCCAACACCAAATTGACCAATCAAATCATTAGCAGCAGTAGAAGACTTTGCTTCCTACAGTAAAATACATACATAATAGTTTTACTAATATTCCTGATAGTTTGCATTGCATTGTGATCAAGTGTGTGTGTGTGTGTGTGTGTGTGTGCGTGCGTGCGTGCGTGCGTGTGTGTCACATGCTTTATTATGTTGACAAGGTTTTGACAGGATTCTTAGTTGTAACACGCACCTCCATTTTCTGGAAGAATTCACTTGTTCCAGATTTGGCAATAGTCCCAAGGTTTGTAGACAGCTCCTCTTTAGTCATTCCAATTCCGGTGTCGGTCACATGGAGGGCTCCAGCATCCTCGTCCACCTGCAGTGAGGAGGGTGGGTTTGCTAGCATTACAGCTACACTCACAAGAAATTGGTTTATTTCTGGTATTAGGTTGTACGCTGCAAGTTATCATGCACAAATGTGCACAAACAAACCAACACACACACACACACACACACACACACACACACACACACACACACACACGCACACACACACACACACACACACACTACTGCTATTGACCTTTATTTTAATAGTGAGTTCCTCGGTTGCTTCAAGAGCAGACTTGTCCGTTAGAGAAAGGAATCGGATCTTGTCCAGAGCATCGGATGCATTCGAAATCAATTCTCTCAAGAAAATCTAGATACAAACATATAACAGTCTGGTGAGTAAAGTCCATTGTATTGAACTCCTCCTGATATGCTATGTATAGTACAGTACAACTTGCTTGGTAAGTACCTTAAAGGGCACACCAAATCTGTACTTCTTATCAGAGGTACTTACTATCAGTACTGGTTGACATAGTGTACATGAGCTAGGGACTGAGTGAGGTGCATGTACATACTGTACTAGGAGATGCATGCTACTAAGTCAACTAAGCAAGTTGTACTGTACCACACTGCAGTTGTTATGTAAACAGAGTATAACTAGTTGGTGTATGTACACTACATATACGCTGCCGTCCTTGAAAGCCACACCCCCTACACACCTCTTTGTTTCTATACAGAGAGTTGATGATCAGTTTCATCATCCTATTGACCTCCGCTTGAAAGGTGAACTTCTCTGCCCGCTCCCGAAGTTCCTTCATTTGAGCAACACTGAGACCGTCCAGCTGCAATCCAGTGGAGAGGAGAGATGACAATCTATGACACACACATGTACAAACAGACATACCTACATGCGTTAAGCCCATACATATACACATGTACACACAGACATACCTACATGCGGTAAGCCCATACATATACACATGTACACACAGACATACCTACATGCGTTAAGCCCATACATATACACATGTACACACAGACATACCTACATGCGGTAAGCCCATACATATACACATGTACACACAGACATACCTACATGCGTTAAGCCCATACATATACACATGTACAAACAGACATACCTACATGCGTTAAGCCCATACATATACACATGTACACACAGACATACCTACATGCGGTAAGCCCATACATATACACATGTACACACAGACATACCTACATGCGGTAAGCCCATACATATACACATGTACACACAGACATACCTACATGCGTTAAGCCCATACATATACACATGTACAAACAGACATACCTACATGCGTTAAGCCCATACATATACACATGTACAAACAGACATACCTACATGCGGTAAGCCCATACATATACACATGTACAAACAGACATACCTACATGCGGTAAGCCCATACATATACACATGTACAAACAGACATACCTACATGCGGTAAGCCCATACATATACACATGTACAAACAGACATACCTACATGCGGTAAGCCCATACATATACACATGTACACACAGACATACCTACATGCGGTAAGCCCATACATATACACATGTACACACAGACATACCTACATGCGTTAAGCCCATACATATACACATGTACACACAGACATACCTACATGCGTTAAGCCCATACATATACACATGTACACACAGACATACCTACATGCGTTAAGCCCATACATATACACATGTACAAACAGACATACCTACATGCGGTAAGCCCATACATATACACATGTACACACAGACATACCTACATGCGGTAAGCCCATACATATACACATGTACACACAGACATACCTACATGCGGTAAGCCCATACATATACACATGTACAAACAGACATACCTACATGCGGTAAGCCCATACATATACACATGTACACACAGACATACCTACATGCGGTAAGCCCATACATATACACATGTACACACAGACATACCTACATGCGGTAAGCCCATACATATACACATGTACAAACAGACATACCTACATGCGGTAAGCCCATACATATACACATGTACACACAGACATACCTACATGCGTTAAGCCCATACATATACACATGTACACACATCATGCTCGCCACACCCAACACACCCACAACACACCAAGTACCATACATCCACGCCCAACACACCTTGATTGCTTCTTCTTCTCTGTATACATCCCAGCGTGGGGTGGTGATAAATAAGACGTAAACAAAGATAAACACAGTCACTTGCAGTAAACACCATTACCGAGTTCATCACAACAAACAGCTGATAAGGAGCAACACTGTGACACAAACCTTTGAACTACTTCATCGTCTGTTTTCGAGCCGTCTCTGCTACTACCAATATCCGGATCAACTGTTGGTGTGTCTTCCTCGATTACATCTTCTTCTGCTGAAACGTCTGAAAACAAGAAAGACAAAATTGAACGCTACGCGAAGGAACATCGAATCACATCCAATGCATCAACTTACAGGTTAAACAAAGGATCCCAACAAGGGCTACTATCCAGAAGGACCTCTTCATGACTTTCACTTTGGACCGATTTGCTGCCCGGCGTGCTGGTTACCGAAGGGGTTGGTGCGCGTGCTTTGCTGGATTAATCTGATTGGCTGCACGTTCGGGCATGGACGAATCCGATTGGCTCTTTGG
>OZ026555.1:4757294-4764794 GCA_964020155.1 Chondrilla cf. caribensis | reverse complement strand
AATATACTCTCCCATACAAAATATTAACCACCTTCCAATGTAGCTTTGGTATGGGCCACCTACTGAGATGGGGATTATTTCACAAGTTCATGTCTCCAGGTAGGCTTGGTAAAAGTATCAGGTTGACACCCCCCATGAGCTATGCAAGAAGGTGCTTAGCATTTTCTCTCCTATACTCTCCCATGCATTGAAAAAATATTAAGCACCTCCGAATGTAGCTGGGGTTACGGGAAACCTATTGAGATGGCAATTGTTCCAGAAATTAGTTCATGTCCACAGCTAGGTCTGTCTAGAAAATTGAGTTGACATGCCCCCTCCCCCTTGAGTCATGCAAAAAGGTGCTTAGCATTTCTCTCCTATGTATACATACATTGAAAAAACATTAAGCACCTCTATATGTAGCTAGTGTTACAGACCACATACTGAGATGAGAATTGTTTCATATGTTAGTTCATGTCCCCAGCTAGGTCTGGTGAAAATATCAAGTTGACATGCCTCTTTTACCATGAGCTATGCAAAAAGGTGCTTAGCTTTTTTTCTCCTATATTCTTCGAGATGTGAACTAAGTTATGAAACACTTCCCGTCACTTTGTGTGCTCTGTAACCCTTGTTATTCAAGGTGGTGCTATGGCCAAATTTTGGCCATAGCACCATCCTGCATAGCTCGTGGGAGAGGGGGCGTGTCGCCCTGATATTTTCAACAAATCTAGTTGGAGATGTGAACTAAGTTATGAAACACTTCCCATCACTTTGTGTGCTCTGTAACCCTTGTTATTCAAGGTGGTGCTATGGCCAAATTTTGGCCATAGCACCACAGTCAATGTATGGGGGAGAATAGGGAAAAAATATACTTAGCACCATCCTGCATATCTCGTGGGAGAGGAGGCGTGTCACCCTGATATTTTCAACAAATCTAGCTGGAGATGTGAACTAAGTTATGAAACACTTCCCATCACTTTGTGTGCTCTGTAACCCTTGTTATTCAAGGTGGTGCTATGGCCAAATTTTGGCCGTAGCACCACAGTCAATGTATGGGGGAGAATAGGGAAAAAATATACTTAGCACCATCCTGCATATCTCGTGGGAGAGGAGGCGTGTCACCCTGATATTTTCAACAAATCTAGCTGGAGATGTGAACTAAGTTATGAAACACTTCCCATCACTTTGTGTGCTCTGTAACCCTTGTTATTCAAGGTGGTGCTATGGCCAAATTTTGGCCATAGCACCACAGTCAATGTATGGGGGAGAATAGGGAAAAAATATACTTAGCACCATCCTGCATATCTCGTGGGAGAGGAGGCGTGTCACCCTGATATTTTCAACAAATCTAGCTGGAGATGTGAACTAAGTTATGAAACACTTCCCATCACTTTGTGTGCTCTGTAACCCTTGTTATTCAAGGTGATGCTATGGCCAAATTTTGGCCATAGCACCATCCTGCATAGCTCGTGGGAGAGGGGGCGTGTCGCCCTGATATTTTCAACAAATCTAGTTGGAGATGTGAACTAAGTTATGAAACACTTCCCATCACTTTGTGTGCTCTGTAACCCTTATTATTCAAGGTGGTGCTATGGCCAAATTTTGGCCATAGCACCACAGTCAATGTATGGGGGAGAATAGGGAAAAAATATACTTAGCACCATCCTGCATATCTCGTGGGAGAGGAGGCGTGTCATCCTGATATTTTCAACAAATCTAGCTGGAGATGTGAACTAAGTTATGAAACACTTCCCATCACTTTGTGTGCTCTGTAACCCTTGTTATTCAAGGTGGTGCTATGGCCAAATTTTGGCCGTAGCACCACAGTCAATGTATGGGGGAGAATAGGGAAAAAATATACTTAGCACCATCCTGCATATCTCGTGGGAGAGGAGGCGTGTCACCCTGATATTTTCAACAAATCTAGCTGGAGATGTGAACTAAGTTATGAAACACTTCCCATCACTTTGTGTGCTCTGTAACCCTTGTTATTCAAGGTGGTGCTATGGCCAAATTTTGGCCATAGCACCATCCTGCATAGCTCGTGGGAGAGGGGGCGTGTCGCCCTGATATTTTCAACAAATCTAGTTGGAGATGTGAACTAAGTTATGAAACACTTCCTGTCACTTTGTGTGCTCTGTAACCCTTGTTATTCAAGGTGGTGCTATGGCCAAATTTTGGCCGTAGCACCACAGTCAATGTATGGGGGAGAATAGGGAAAAAATATACTTAGCACCATCCTGCATATCTCGTGGGAGAGGAGGCGTGTCACCCTGATATTTTCAACAAATCTAGCTGGAGATGTGAACTAAGTTATGAAACACTTCCCATCACTTTGTGTGCTCTGTAACCCTTGTTATTCAAGGTGGTGCTATGGCCAAATTTTGGCCATAGCACCATCCTGCATAGCTCGTGGGAGAGGGGGCGTGTCGCCCTGATATTTTCAACAAATCTAGTTGGAGATGTGAACTAAGTTATGAAACACTTCCCATCACTTTGTGTGCTCTGTAACCCTTGTTATTCAAGGTGGTGCTATGGCCAAATTTTGGCCATAGCACCACAGTCAATGTATGGGGGAGAATAGGGAAAAAATATACTTAGCACCATCCTGCATATCTCGTGGGAGAGGAGGCGTGTCATCCTGATATTTTCAACAAATCTAGCTGGAGATGTGAACTAAGTTATGAAACACTTCCCATCACTTTGTGTGCTCTGTAACCCTTGTTATTCAAGGTGGTGCTATGGCCAAATTTTGGCCATAGCACCACAGTCAATGTATGGGGGAGAATAGGGAAAAAATATACTTAGCACCATCCTGCATATCTCGTGGGAGAGGAGGCGTGTCACCCTGATATTTTCAACAAATCTAGCTGGAGATGTGAACTAAGTTATGAAACACTTCCCATCACTTTGTGTGCTCTGTAACCCTTGTTATTCAAGGTGGTGCTATGGCCAAATTTTGGCCATAGCACCATCCTGCATAGCTCGTGGGAGAGGGGGCGTGTCGCCCTGATATTTTCAACAAATCTAGTTGGAGATGTGAACTAAGTTATGAAACACTTCCTGTCACTTTGTGTGCTCTGTAACCCTTGTTATTCAAGGTGGTGCTATGGCCAAATTTTGGCCGTAGCACCACAGTCAATGTATGGGGGAGAATAGGGAAAAAATATACTTAGCACCATCCTGCATATCTCGTGGGAGAGGAGGCGTGTCACCCTGATATTTTCAACAAATCTAGCTGGAGATGTGAACTAAGTTATGAAACACTTCCCATCACTTTGTGTGCTCTGTAACCCTTGTTATTCAAGGTGGTGCTATGGCCAAATTTTGGCCATAGCACCATCCTGCATAGCTCGTGGGAGAGGGGGCGTGTCGCCCTGATATTTTCAACAAATCTAGTTGGAGATGTGAACTAAGTTATGAAACACTTCCCATCACTTTGTGTGCTCTGTAACCCTTGTTATTCAAGGTGGTGCTATGGCCAAATTTTGGCCATAGCACCACAGTCAATGTATGGGGGAGAATAGGGAAAAAATATACTTAGCACCATCCTGCATATCTCGTGGGAGAGGAGGCGTGTCATCCTGATATTTTCAACAAATCTAGCTGGAGATGTGAACTAAGTTATGAAACACTTCCCATCACTTTGTGTGCTCTGTAACCCTTGTTATTCAAGGTGGTGCTATGGCCAAATTTTGGCCGTAGCACCACAGTCAATGTATGGGGGAGAATAGGGAAAAAATATACTTAGCACCATCCTGCATATCTCGTGGGAGAGGAGGCGTGTCACCCTGATATTGTCAACAAATCTAGCTGGAGATGTGAACTAAGTTATGAAACACTTCCCGTCACTTTGTGTGCTCTGTAACCCTTGTTATTCAAGGTGGTGCTATGGCCAAATTTTGGCCATAGCACCATCCTGCATAGCTCGTGGGAGAGGGGGCGTGTCGCCCTGATATTTTCAACAAATCTAGTTGGAGATGTGAACTAAGTTATGAAACACTTCCTGTCACTTTGTGTGCTCTGTAACCCTTGTTATTCAAGGTGGTGCTATGGCCAAATTTTGGCCATAGCACCATCCTGCATAGCTCGTGGGAGAGGGGGCGTGTCGCCCTGATATTTTCAACAAATCTAGTTGGAGATGTGAACTAAGTTATGAAACACTTCCTGTCACTTTGTGTGCTCTGTAACCCTTGTTATTCAAGGTGGTGCTATGGCCAAATTTTGGCCATAGCACCATCCTGCATAGCTCGTGGGAGAGGGGGCGTGTCGCCCTGATATTTTCAACAAATCTAGTTGGAGATGTGAACTAAGTTATGAAACACTTCCTGTCACTTTGTGTGCTCTGTAACCCTTGTTATTCAAGGTGGTGCTATGGCCAAATTTTGGCCATAGCACCACAGTCAATGTATGGGGGAGAATAGGGAAAAAATATACTTAGCACCATCCTGCATATCTCGTGGGAGAGGGGGCGTGTCACACTGATATTTTCAACAAATCTAGCTGGAGATGTGAACTAAGTTATGAAACACTTCCCGTCACTTTGTGTACTCTGTATCCCTTGTTATTCAAGGTGGTGCTATGGCCAAATTTTGGCCATAGCACCATCCTGCATAGCTCGTGGGAGAGGGGGCGTGTCACTCTGATATTTTCAACAAATCTAGTTGAAGATGTGAACTAAGTTATGAAACACTTCCCATCACTTTGTGTGCTCTGTAACCCTTGTTATTCAAGGTGGTGCTATGGCCAAATTTTGGCCATAGCACCACAGTCAATGTATGGGGGAGAATAGGGAAAAAGTATACTTAGCACCATCCTGCATATCTCGTGGGAGAGGGGGCGTGTCACCCTGATATTTTCAACAAATCTAGCTGGAGATGTGAACTAAGTTATGAAACACTTCCCATCACTTTGTGTGCTCTGTAACCCTTGTTATTCAAGGTGGTGCTATGGCCAAATTTTGGCCATAGCACCACAGTCAATGTATGGGGGAGAATAGGGAAAAAATATACTTAGCACCATCCTGCATATCTTGTGGGAGAGGGGGCGTGTTACACTGATATTTTCAACAAATCTAGCTGGAGATGTGAACTAAGTTATGAAACACTTCCCGTCACTTTGTGTGCTCTGTATCCCTTGTTATTCAAGGTGGTGCTATGGCCAAATTTTGGCCATAGCACCATCCTGCATATCTCGTGGGAGAGGGGGCGTGTCGCCCTGATATTTTCAACAAATCTAGTTGGAGATGTGAAATAAGTTATGAAACACTTCCCATCACTTTGTGTGCTCTGTAACCCTTGTTATTCAAGGTGGTGTTATGGCCAAATTTTGGCCATAGCACCACAGTCAATGTATGGGAGAGTTTAGGGGAAAATACACTTAGCACCATCCGGTGGGAGAGGGGGCGTATCACCCTGATATTTTCATGACGTAAACTAACTTGTGAAACAATTTCCATCTCAATAGGTGGCCTTTAACCCCAGCTACATTCAGAGGTGCTTAATATTTTTACAACGTATGGGAGAATCTAGGAGAAAACGCTAAGACTTTTTGTATAGCTCATGGGAGAGGAGGCGTGGCAAGTTGATATTTTTATCAGACCTAGATGTGTACATAAACTAACATATGAAACAATTCCCATCTCCGAATGTGCCCTGTAGCCATTTTTACCTTCGGAGGTGCTTAATATTTTTTCAATGTACGTATACATTGAAAAAATATTAAGCACCTCCGAATATAGCTGGAGTTACGGGACACCTATTGAGATGGGAGTTATTTCTGAAGTTAGCTCACATCCCCAGCTAGGTCTGTCTAAATTATCAAGTTGACATGCCCCCTCCCCCATGAGCTATACAAAAACGTGCTTAGCGTTTTCTCTCCTATACTCTCCCATACATTGAAAAAATATTAAGCACCTCCGAATGTAGCTGGGGTTAGGGCCACCTATTGAGGTGGGAATTGTTTCAAAAGTTAGTTTACTTCTCCATCTAGGTCTGGCTAAAATATCAGATTGAAACATAATATATAACACCAACATGCGTACGCTCCATTCTAGAAATGCTTGTAGTGACTATCACTAGAAGTTTCATTGCTGGTCACTACAGCCCACCTAGTATCGATAATTGTGACACATGTTGGGACATAACACCAATATTGTCCATCATTTATTGCCTCCATAGAGGTGCTATATATGGAGGCAATAGAGTACTCTGGCTGTGGTAATGTATACGGTGCTCATGTGAGTCACATGACAGTCACATGAGCACCATATACATTATAGTAACACTTTATTACAAAGGCTTGGGGAACAAACTTCCTCTTAGATCAAAGCAATGTTTATAAAAACAGTCAACAAATCAACGAACAAACATCTATAGGATTTCCTTACTACTATCGTTGTATCAATATTTACAATTGAGAAACATAACACTGTCAGATTGGATAAAAACATAACTCATGCATTAGAAACACATTACATGCAAACAGACACATGTAACACAAGACATGTTGGGTCCAGTGTTGAGAGTTGACTGTGAGAGGAGAGAGCCAGCCAAGGTAATAGTGAGTTTGCTTGTAGAATCTACAGAGGAACAAACATGAACAACCACTTCCAGTGAGCATCAGACACACATGAACAGTGTAATGTGTTATATGAACAAAGGGTACATAAGTACAGAATGCTATGAAGTAACAACAACTGAGTACATCAGTAAGGTGGATTATGTGGAGGAGGAAGCATGAAGAGCTACTTTTAGGCTGTGGTACAATGAAGGTCCACACATGTATTGATTGATAGATGTCCACCACCTCACCCATGCATGATTGTCACTATGACGAGGCTTCCCTTCCACCAGCTACGTCAGGTCTAGGCAGATACGGTGAACCTTCCACAGTAGTATCAACCGAATGGGATGGCTGGTCCATCAACCTAACAGAATTGTTACCGCTACATTCAACTCCTTCGAGATGTACTCCTGTGTTGTCTCTGCTACCACCTCCACTTGTCTCTTCGTGGTCATCCCTCTGTTCTGTTGGGCTACCGACACCCTCAACGTGCTCAGTGAGATCGACACAAGATGATGAATGGATATCACTACCTGGTACAAGCAGGTTTTCCGTTTTCTCTTCAACAGACTGTCCCCCGTGGTCCTCCTGTGGTGGACAATGACTACTCACCATGAAAATGAGTTGGCACAATATATCTATATGTCCATCCTTACCTGAGTGGATTGCTCAACTAACTCAGTGGATTGCTCAACTACTGCAGTGGATTGCTCAACTACCGCAGTAGATTGCTCAACTACCGCAGTGGACTGCTCAACTACCTCAGTTGATTGCTCAACTACCACATCGGATTGCTCAACTACTGCAGTGGATTGCTCAACTACCTCAGTGGATTGCTCAACTACCTCAGTGTGTACCTCAAAGTGTTCTAAATCAACAGTTTCTTCACTTCCTTTCGATGTCTTGGAAGCTGGAGTGCCTTTCAGTACTTCTTCTCCAACCTGTCTCTTCTTCAGG
>OZ026555.1:4729794-4752294 GCA_964020155.1 Chondrilla cf. caribensis | reverse complement strand
CAGCTCTCTGTAATGTAGAGGGAGGAGGGTGGTGGTGTGAAGAGGGAGGGGAGAGTGGTGAAAGGAGAGGGGGGAAGTGGTGAAGAGGTACATAGGTGGGAGAGTGCTTGAAGAGGGGGAAGTGGTGAAGAGGTATGTAGGTGGGAGAGTGGTGAAGAGAGAGGGGAAAGTGGTGGAGAGGTATGTGGGAAAGTGGTGAAGAGGGAATGGGAGAAATGTGAGGAAGGGAGATGGCAGTTTAAAGGAATGACAAGAGGCTCACTTAGCCCCAAGGGGATGGACAAGACAGCAAACTCCTCATGTAGCATATAAGATAATGAAGTGGTTTCAAAACACAACTGCCAAACAACAATACACATACAGTAATATCCCATGCCTGTACCTGTGATGGGGTCAGTTTCTGCAATGCTCTGCTTCCTCTTCGAGCTACAGCGGAAGAGTAGAGTTGTTGTTGTTGTGTGTGTGTGTGTGTGTGTGTGTGTGTGTGTGTGTGTGTGTGTGTGTGTGTGTGTGTGTGTGTGTGTATGTGTGTGTCAGTGCATGTGCATGTGTATGTATATCAACTACAGTCCAAATGTATACGAAATACGTATATACATATATGAGAGCGTTCATGTACACATGAGCATAAAGGCATGTATGTACATGAAGTACACAAGAGACTGTGAACCAACCTTGCTCGGCTGCGTTGTGAAGACTCCTTTGAGACACTACTGACGGATCCTGGCTCACAGTGATCAGAGTGCCAACATTCCTCCCTTCCACGATGTTCACTACATTCCTGGGATCATTTGCTTGACCGTTGGCGATAACGACAGCACAACCACTCCGACAGGCATAGTGAGCAGCTTCTAGCTGTAGAGTATGTGTATCTGATGACATGTGGTTCACACATCCACCCACACCCACACCCACACAAAACACACCCACACGTACACACACACACACACACACACACACACACACACACACACACACACACACACACAACATACGAATCACGCAAATACACAGTGGGACTGTAATCTCACTCCTCAATAATCCAACATCCTTCACAACCAGGCCACATTCCCAGATACAGTCATCATTACAGACTATACTTCGAATACCTCCATAATCAGACAGACTCTGTAATTCACCATGTCACTTTTGCCCTACCAGCATTGGATTATTGAAGTTCCCCTACAGTGATTTAATCCTTCTAATGCTACGTTGCGGTTCATTAGGTCTATTTTTCACACACCGCAAAAATGTAATTTCTTCAAATTTCCTTTCATATCAATGTAAACTCATTCTCTTCGTCTTCCTCACCTTTGCCTTCATGCCTCCTCTACCAATACCAGATTTCTCTCCGATGATGATCTCTTCGAACATGTCAGGTGTGTAGTGAGGAATAAACTTGGAGCGTGGGTCACTAGGCGGTCCTGAATAAATGCCGTTGATATCGGACAACAGTATCAGCAGATCTGCCTCCATTTCCACGGCAACGTACGAAGCCAAACTGTCATTGTCCGTCATCTTATAAACCTACACACACAAGCACATACAAGACAAGACATTTTATGAGAGGTTATTAAAAATTATTTTCACATCATAATATTATTGAATTCCTTTACAGAACACGTAATTCACATTCAGACCTGATTTAGTGGACATGTTTGTTCCTTGCTAAAACTGTTAGACAAATAAGGCGTTGGTCGAATTAGGGTACACCCTTCAGAATTGGACGTGGAGAAGTAATTCTTTTCTAAGAGGTGTGTTGTACGGGTGAAGTTTTCAGATGAATCAGGATTGGATGTACCAGATGGGCCTTCTGGGTTGAGTGATGGGGAGTGATTCTGTTTAGAAGAAATTAGTCCGTTGAAATAGGAGTAACTCAGTTTAAGTGATTGGTTGCAGAAGGAATAGTTCAGTTGAAAAGATATTGGCTGCGGTAGGACCATTGAGTATTTCTATTGGAAAGTACTGGCAAAGTATGATTCTTGAGAGGAGTTGGTTGTGGGAGAGTACTTCTGTTTAAAGAAATGTTATTTGAGTTCAGTGTCAGGTGAATCCCCTACTGCATTCAGATTCTAGCCCAATTTCTGATTCTCAACGTTTTGAAATTAACCAACTTTTTTTCCAAAATATAAATTATGATAAATTCACTGTTGTGATTACGCCCAGGAACACATGCATATTATATAAACATCCTGTACCAGTACTCACATAGTCCCCGGCATCTGGGGCATAGGGCTCAGATACAGTGTCGTTGGCGTTGAGAATTGGGATGACATTCATGGCTAGCAGGTTGTTCATAGTCTCCTTCAGCAAGGATCTGCTGTGAGGTTCGTTCAAGTCACTCTTTGTGAGCAGGACCTGTAGCACCAAGTGACATGACAGCATTGACAGCATGCGTACATGCATGCATGCACAAATACACCCACCCATGCAAATACGCACTTACACCCACACAGACATACACATGCACATACACACACACACACACACACACACACACACACACACACAAGCACACACATGTTAAATTGTATTATAATATGGCTCAATGAAGCCATACAGAGTCCATACCGACCGCATCGCAGACATGTGGCTTTAATTACAGTATTTGCACACACAATCACCTCACAGTTACTGACAGTACAACAGAAGACACACAGGATGACTCCAGCAGTGTTTGTACATCTACATAAGGCTACACCTGAAGTCTACAGACAGTGTACCTGTGAGGCTACCATTTTTCAAAAGATGCTAACATTTCATCTGATCACACAGTGACATACCAATGACTGTATTCACGAAGAATATGATGTCTGCTCCGACACACACAGAGAATGGGCGTGTCTGCTCCGACACACACAGAGAATGGGCGTGTCTGTTCTAGCACACACAGAGAATGGGTGTGTCTGCTCTAAAACACACAGAGAATGGGTGTGTCTGTTCTAAAACACACAGAGAATGGGCGTGTCTGCTCTAAAGCACACAGAGAATGGGCGTGTCTGCTCTAAAACACACAGAGAATGGGCGTGTCTGCTCCGACACACACAGAGAATGGGTGTGTCTGCTCTAAAACACACAAAGAATGGGTGTGTCTGCTCTAAAACACACAGAGAATGGGTGTGTCTGCTCTAAAACACACAGAGAATGGGTGTGTCTGCTCTAAAGCACACAGAGAATGGGCATGCCTACACTAACACACAGAGAGTGGGTGTGTCTGTTCGAGTACACACAAAAGAGAAAGAATGGGTGTGACTGCTGTGTCATACAGAAAATGCAATATAGGTGTATTTAGGTGTATCTACTAGAAAATACATACAAGGAGGATGGGCGTGTTTCGTTGGGCATACACACACAATATGATAACACAAAGTATTGAGATGAATGGATTGAAAGGAGCCATTAACAGTCGACAGCATAAAAGCAATCAGTGACAGAAGCCAGATTTTGCTACAACATACAGGCCTTGTATTGAGAAAGAGTCCATATGGCAAACTTATGTGTGTACATACACTAACCTGATGTATAACACACACACACACACACACACACACACACACACACACACACACACACACACACACACACACACACACACCTGTGCTATGGTGACTCCAAATTCGTTGAATAACGTTTGGTAGAGTCTGGTTAGACCGGCTTGTCCTACTGCAGCACACGAACGAGGATTGATGGTTATCTGCAGACGTGAATAGAACACAGCAATTAAGTCCATGCATTAACACACACACATGCGTGAATGCACACACACACACAGACACACACTCACGCATGTACACACACACACACACACACACACACACACACACACACACACACACACACACGTACACACACACACACACACACACACACACACGTACACACACACACACACACACACACACACACGTACACACACACACGTACACACACACACAATGATAAAATTTACAATTAAATAACGATCATCTACGATGACGGGTACAGCCTACTAATTCCACACCCACACTGACCCACTTACCGGGTCCTTGTGTTTCAGAGCCTGGATCTTGTTCATGGGCATCGTCATGTACTCCTCTCTGGCTAGTTTGCTCCTTCCGTGAGCAACGGACCCACTGGAGACCATGATCACTTCTCTGTCATGAAGCAGATCGCTTGGGTTCTTCTGAATAGTGAATATCTACACAAGCGGAAATGCCAATTAATCAGAAATTGTTCAATTGATTTGAATTTATTGACAAGTACATGTGCAATACGCCTGTACTTCCAGATTGCTTTTTCTTTAATAGTACTATTCACAAAGACAATCTCTTTATAATAACATATCTAGTGAGCACAGATGTATCCATACACACACACAGTGATTGTATTGGTTACAACAGCAAACTGGTCATAATGATATAGAAGTGAGAACCGAGGGTGATGTTGGGAAGAAGTTTGGCTGTACTTCTTGAAAACGTTCTGTGGTGAGGATTGTTCAGTATTGTACCCTGTAGCTGTAACCGTGAAAGCTATGTTTCAATGCAAGTCAAAGATGACGGCCGTAGATCAGTTGACTAATTAATAACATGACCGGAAAGGTATACAACCACAGAATATATCAATAGGTTTTAAATTTTTTTACACATAAAAATAGTTAGAAATTGTAGTCATCACGGTTACAATAAAAGTGATGTATGTTTTGTAGGGATTGTTCGCGTGGATCGAACAGATCCCTCTATCCATCGTGACTTGTACGTAAACGACCATCTCGCGACCTTTGAAAGACGTCCCGCAGTGACACTCGATCTCCTTCGCTTCCCTTACCTGTTCTACTAGAGCGCCGATCCTCCCAACCGCCAGTGTGTCTGTGTGTTGTCCGGTAACCACGTTCGAACCTAGCTTGACAACAATCCTCTTGGCCTTGTGTAGATCCTGCCTGTTGGAGAGTTGAAGGCGACCGCCACCATTACCGCTGCTGCGAGCGCGAAACGGCTGCCTCGAGGAACAGGCCAGGCCAAGCCTGACAACAGAAGACTGTAGTCTATATACTGACATGGTTCTGGACGTACCAGAAGCTCCTCTACTTGCGAAGACCAGCTAGTTCACCTACGAGTAAGCTACCAAACAAAAGAACAAAGGTGCATATTTATAGCTGCAGCGATCCACAGTCTCGCGTAGCCAGACCCACGCACGTGCTATGCACTGTGAAGACGTACAAGTTACACACCAGAACGTGATAATCACAGTCAGCGCTCCAATTTAATGATTCGACCACAAATTGTATTATCCTCTACGTCAGTCAAAATTAATGCTCAGTCATTTCCCTTTATATACAGGTTGTCTCTTCTCTTTAAAAGCCTTCAGTCCTTCAAGTCTGTCTTCTGTGGGAATTACCTTCCAGCGAAGATAACAATATTATGGTAAATATATCAAATAATAATTTATTACATTAAACGTAGATACATACTTAGGGACCAGTAATATAATAATATACATGTATGTAAATAGAAAGATGGGATGTAAGTAGCTTATTGCTAAGGGTTTTAAAACTGAATGAATTGCTTGGAATTCTTCGTACGTGAGTCAATATTAAAGCTCGGTGTACACAAAGTTTGTCATTTTAGGAGACTTTTCAGAGAGAAATTCATCGCTGACGTTTATCAGACGTTTGTATTTGAAATCAAATTACAAAATACTGATTTATAGATAATTCGAACATTAATACATTACAAAACGTAACCAATATGTTGTTTATCAGACGTTTGTATTTGAAATCAAATTACAAAATACTGATTTATAGATAATTCGAACATTAATACATTACAAATCGTGACCAATATGATCAAATCAAAAAATTGGTAGTAGATTCCTCACTACTCTTGCATTGAGGGTTGCTATGTGATTATTTTGAAAACTGAGATCACTTTGAGATACTTGCCCAGACAGTAAGTTACTGTACGTGTCTTTGATGTATGACATCATTGGGGAATAATCCCATATATTGCTGTAAAGGAACAAGATTTGAGGTATGTGTGCCATTGTCCGTGGGTACTGATTGAGCTACCCATGTCGAAGGACCACCCATAACAATTCTGAGTAGCGTAAAAATATCTGCAACTGTGCTGGATGGTGGTACCATGCCATGCAACTGTGTAACCATCTATGGTCCAATTCTATACTTTGTCACAATGGAAAAAATACTGTCACATTTTTTTACTCCATATTTTGTATATCAGAGATGCCAACTACAATATTCATCATTGTACGCACATTTTGTTACATTCTGATGTTTTGTTACAATTCCTGTTGCCAATGTAATTCTATATATTGTTCAGAACCAAATAACGAAGGTATGTATACCATTGTCTTTATGGACAATAGCTGAAATGCTGTTTCACAAACCACTCCCACTATTCAATATGGTATCAGTGTTGTCTCATTAGCAGGAATCTCACAGGAACAGCTGAAAAACTTCAAAAAATTTTGTACAATCATTTCAGTATGGTTAGGGCTGGACCTACAAAAGTTTCCTTAGAAATTTCTTAATGAGAGGAATTTCCCCTTGAACATTTTTATACTGCTGAGATTCTGACGTACATGGTCCTGGAATTGTTCACGACACAATCGCTACTTACAAGAGGCATAACTCAGTGAGTGTGCGAGCAAAGGAATAGAAAACAAACTACAACACTAGACGAAGCTACACATGAAACCGAAGTGTGAACAAAATGTCTACCCACAACTGTTCATTTTCACCCTTATAAATAGATGGTTGGGAAAGTTTGTGCATAACAACACCATGTGCATATACATGACATGCAAAAATAGAGAAAGATGAAGAGTAATTCGTGTCACACAGTCACTGACTAGGGATCGTTGTACTAGTGACACCATGGACTGAACAACTAACTTGAGAATAGCATGTTTCTTCAAGCTTCAAGCCAGTAGCTAGATCCGTCTGCATCAGAAAGAAACATATAATGTAAACAGTATAGAAACCATTTATGTACGAGAACCAATATACACAAGCACAAGCACACACAGACAAACACAAACACACACACACACACAATACACACACACATAAACACACACACACACACAGACAAACACAAACACACACACACACATGCATACACACACACGCACACACACACACACACACACACGCACACACACACACACACACACACACACACACACACACACACACACACACCTGTACTCCCATATTGATAGCTTTTTTAGCCATCCTCACAGCAACAGGACCCTACGTAAGATAGATGCAACACTAAACCAGAGCACAAAACACATAGATTCAAGTGTGGTTTGAAGTGTAAAACAGCGCAGATCCCAAATTGAGTGAAGGTTGCTGACACTACAGCCAACCCTACCCAGTCCATGTTGTCTGCTGGATCCTCACTGGCTCTACTCCACTATACAAGGGGATAGTTGGTAATGTCTGGATACACAAGACCAAGGTCAAGGATTACCAGGAGACACAGAAAACTAAGCACAAGAGTGGTCCAGCCAACAAGCAAACAAGTGATTTGGCACAGTCAGTGGATTTGCACTAATAAATGACTAAATGCAATGCAAATTTTAGCACATAACACACATGTTAATCTGATTGTGCATTCTGTTGAACTACACACATTCACAATTCTATCCATTACCATTTTCTCACCTTCTTTGCGATCTCCACTGCTAGCTCCAATGCCCTCTTGTAAGCGGCATCTCCTTCTTCATTTTGGGAGACCACATGTTCCACAAGTCCAATGGCCTCTGCATCTTCTCCAGTCAATACTTGTGCCGTGAATATCAGTTCCTTTGCCTTCGCCTCTCCAATAAGCCTAGGCAGCCTTTGTGTACCTCCTAAAGTGAACAGTAAGTTGTCACATGACTATCATGTGGAGATCATGAGCACTACCATGGTGACAAACAGGCCTAATGCTACTCAAATGAATTGTGAGTATCTCAGTCACATGATAGTCACATGCTTTAATGATTTCATCACAAATAACTATCATAATCTTCAAATTCTTTGAAGTTTCTAGTTAATGATGGTTATCATCAAATCTCACACACAGTTATCACATGGTTTACACACAGTACCCAAGTAGTATTGCACGGTATTATTCGACCACTGGAGAGAAATTATTCTCTATACAAATCTGTCAAATCAATAATAAAATATCTAAAGTTGTCAACTGATGACTGATACGGAATACTTGTTTTACTCATTTCCCATAAACTCTAGATAGTATGTTTTGTGTTCTTTCTTTCAAGGTCCAGTTAACAAACTTCTTCAGGTCCTCCTTTCGCTGCTCTTTCATAGAGTTCAAGAGATCTTCTCGAAGCTGCAATTTCATGGCAGTTTGAGCCTCACCGTCCACTTCTGAGAACTTTTCAAGGACAGAAATTGCCTTGTCTTCGAGCTCTTCAACATCACACAACTCATCAACGAGGCCCAACTGATGTGCCTGGGAAGGATCCATCACTTTCGCCTGTGATGCCATCAGTTCGGTCTGACGTTGTCCCATAACAGCTGCCAACGACAGCAAAAACCACTTTGGTGCTACAAGGCCAAGGCGTGCAGCTGGTAGTCCGATTTTATAATCACCACGGGTTGCAATTCGATAGTCACAACAGCTCAAGAGTATACAACCACCAGCAAGGCAGTGTCCATTGATAGCTGCAACCACAGGTAGTGGAAACGAGTACAAGTTCATCCACAGAGACTGACATTCAGTCCAAAACTTTTCAATGTCACCACTTTTGCGTCGAAACAGCTCAGAGAAGTCTAATCCTGCAGAAAATGTGGACTGAAGACCACTTGTTATCAGTAGACCTCGAGTCGATGCCTTCTTCACCTCTTCCAGGGCATTTTGGAAGTCAACAAGGAATGCTTTGTCAAATGCGTTCACTGGTGTCTTATTCATTTCAAGAATTGAACATTCCTTCTTTCTAAACAGCTGTATTATCTTAGTACTCGTTGTAGCGTATCTCCTAACGAGAAGGACATCCAAGGCCCGAGAGCGCAAGTACCCGGCCATGATATCACGTGACTATCGTATGGGATCATCAAGTATAATAGAAAAGCTTATCGACATAAAAATCACTTCAATTTAATTTTTGAGAGAAATTCGATGTTCAAATCTAGATACACGAGTGTACTCAGTAGTGAAACGTCTCCAAAAGACTTTTTTGCCCGTTTGTAAGTCTCATAACATACATTCGACTGCGGCCATTTTAAACCAATTTGAATTTTCGCGGGAATGTGCCGCATAAAAGCCGTTCGCACTTGAAGCTCATCATCTGTTCCACCGTAGACCCTAATCCCACAGTGCTCGCTTCGGTCAATTCTTTTAGTTGTGATTCAACGATCTATTACCAATGGCTAGAGAGATTCGTAAAGAAGACTTCGCTAATTTAGATACTCTCGTATTGGCTTGTCAAAAAGCAAAGAAACTACCTATCAAGGAGAAAAAATCGATAGCGGAAGAATCCACTCTAGACAGAGAGAACAGAAGTGTAACTCCCACATTTCTACAATACACTTTCCCCTATTCTCCTTATTATCCGGCCTACCCTTACTGGAGCCACTCTCCGACAGAACTTCCTCAGGATCCAACAAGCTGTAGTCCCCTCTTCCCGACCCCGCCAAGGACGCCAGAACACGTTACTCACACCGCCGCCAGCCATACCCCAGAGATGATGATAAACTTGAAGACTTTTACAGCGTACCTTGACGAAACATGGCCTTCCAGCAACTCACGTAGAGGTAGCCACGTCATCAGAGGAGGTCTTTACAACCAGATTGTCCTGGTGTTGAACGGAGGGGACATCGTCAACCCGAAAACGAGACACTGGATAAAGGGATGCGAGTTCTTCGTGCTTGAAAATAATGATGCTGTCGAGAAGGTGATCGTTGCAATACCGGTCGTAAGAGGTCAGAAGCGTGTGAAACACTTCACTGGTTCTTACAAGGTTGTGGCTAAAGTGGAGGACTTTGCCAACATCATTGCAAAATACCACAACGACGCAACAGGACATCCCGGAATACGGAAGACATATGCACAAGTAAGTTATCCCTGAGTCTGCTGTATTGCAGAAGGTGAAGTAATCTCACTACATTAATGATTTTATTCCCGCAGATCCAAGAGGATTTTGCCTTCCTTCCGAGGACAGCTGTGGCAAAGTACATCGAATTGTGTTCCTCTTGCAGCAACAGGAAGAAAAACAGCAGTCAGCTGATCAAGAATTGAAGCCATATCTGTCAACATGTACTGCCCCCACATTTCATTTAGCACCCCTTTTTAGCCCAATTTTTCTATTTAACACTTCAAATTTTTATTGAAATCACTGACATCATGTGTACTTACCTGCACCTGGAATGATTGCCAGTCGTGTTTCAACCAATCCCATCTTTGCATTCGATGCTGCATAGATGCACACAAAATGTTACTTCTGTGGACTTGATGTTTAGTTGTTTGCTGTTGTGTTACTTTCATTATGTTTTAGCTGTATTACAATGTGTATGTGGAACCATTACCAAAGTATGTCTTGGATATGTATATATACATAATATTATGAGTTTATAGTACAATAAATACAATTTGGGTTCAATTGCAGACCAGTGGGATGGTAGACAAAACACATACTCGTAGTGAGGCATACAAACTGGTAGTATGAGACAGTAAAGACAGACTCACGATTTGGTACAAAACAGGTGGACAGCATGCAGTATACATATCCTATACTCGCACATACACACAGGACTCACATGCTACCCTCAAGTCACAAGCTAGGGCCATTTCGAGTCCACCACCCACTGCTACCCCATCAAGAGCGGCAATCACAGGAACAGGAAGTTCAGAGAGAGCAGTGAAAGTGGATCTGGCTTGAGAGACCAAGGGACCCACTTCCTCCTCCTATGCAATGATGGATATACACAGTCAGACAACTTCAGCTGTCCTTCATGAACAGGTTTAATGCAAGGAGATATTTAAATATTTGGACTGTAGTGTCTATGTTTATGCACAAGCACATATGCACACATGGATCACAAGAAGACACTTATTTCACGGAATGACATTGTTCTGATGTGCACAGAATCTGACAAGTAAGGCATGTCTACTCACTTTCATTTTTGCCCTCTCCTTCAGATCAGCTCCGGCACAGAACACACCAGGTACCAGACTTCGCAATACGATGGTGCGCACCTCAGGATCGAACAGTGCGTCAGTAAGGGCCTCCCTCATCTGAGACACAGTATGAAGTGTACTTGCAGTGACAATGGTGCTGGTGCTGGTGATAGTGGTAGTAGTGCCCATGCTGGTGAGTGGTGCTGGTGATAGTGGTAGTAGTGCCCATGCTGGTGTTGGTGATAGTGGTGCTGGTGCTGGTGTCTATAGCTACATACTCTACTTGCTATGGTCTACCGGCTCACCTCCTTCATAAGGTTTATACCAAGGGCGTTCTTAACTTGCGGTCTATTCATCCCAAAAACTACCACTCCTGAAGTGACGGAATCATTGCAACGTACACGTGATGAGCTATGTCGTTGAGGACAATTCGAAAAAGAATAAGGTCCCAAAACAAGCAGTATCTACCTTCAGCTTCTCCTTGTAGGCGTTCGACTTGGAAATCCGTTCCCTTGACGCTGCTAAAGCACGCACGTTGTGATAAGCGCAGCACAGAAGCAAGCGACCCTGCACAGCGTCCTTTCCAAGTTGAAACTGACCTCAACATAACAGCGGCCATTTTCCAATGTTTATACGCAAGCAGACAATATATTCTTTAGTACACATATGTACGCATAGCTTATGTATAATGAGATCTACTTATAGTACAGTACATACAACATTCACTACACATAACAGCATTGCAGAAATGCTTTACAACACACATGTATAAAGAGAGGATTTGAATTCTAGCATCATTGATACGGCTATACATCTGTTGTTGGGTTCTTCTTTGTTGTTAAAATTCTTCGAATGCTTGTACAATCATCCTTCTCTTTCTGTCGTAGATGAACTTGTTGGCTTTGAACAGTTCGCACTCGTAGAAGGCTGTGAGACTTTGGATGTTGATTTGTCTTGCCTGAAGCAGGATAACATTGAGGAGTGACAGATGTACAAGTAAAATATGGTGGAAATGAGCAAATGGAACATTACATAACATATACACCAGTATTGCTGAAATTCAATGCTTTAGTGAAAATATCCACTACCTTCGGTAACTGTCATACTCAACACTTGCCCCTTGGTAACCGTCATCCTCAACAACTGCCCCTCGGTAACCATCACCCTCAACAACTGCCCCTCGATAACCATCACCCTCAACAACTGCCCCTCACCCAACAACCACCCCCTCAGTATTACCTTCTCTGTGAAATCCTCTTCTGGCACTTCCACAATGTCGATGTCGGTTGTTCCTCCATAACGGCTCCGGTTATACGTCATCTGCTCTCGAGCAAGCTGCTTCAGAATGAAGAGCAGCAGCTCGTTGTTGTCCCTCTTGTATGCAAGGTACCTGGCAAATACCTGTACGTGTGCACATAGGAGTGGAGTGACTTGGTACACACATGTACAGGAGGCTGAGTGACACAGTACACACATGTACAGGGGGTTGAGTGACACAGTACACACATGTACAGGGGGTTGAGTGACACAGTACACACATGTACAGGGGGTTGAGTGACACAGTACACACATGTACAGGGGGCTGAGTGACACAGTACACACATGTACAGGGGGTTAAGTAACACAGTACATACATGTACAGGGGGTTGAGTGACACAGTACACACATGTACAAGGGGTTGAGTGACACAGTACACACATGTACAAGGGGTTGAGAAACACAGTACATACAAATGAACAGTATAATTTGTACACACCCACAGACACACCCACAGAGGACTCCTCATACACTCACACTCAGAGTTATGCAGTTCCACAATATACCTATTTATGCAGCCACACCCACAGACACACCCACAGAGGACTCCACATACACTCACACTCAGAGCCATGCAGTTCCACATATGTATGTAGCCACGCCCACAGACACACCTTCCTCATACTCCTCATCACGGAGAACTTCTGCGTGTCAATGAAACACTCCAGCATCACCCTGATGGCCATGTTGATGTCATCGTCATGCACATACTCCCGGAGGTGGAGCTTAGCGTGTGCCTCGGACAGTCTTATGATGGACTCGATATGCCTGACAGTAATCGGGATACTGCCAGTCCTCTGGGAGGAGTGTAGCAGAAGAGGTAGAGTAAGAAGTGTGCTAAGAGTGGGAGTGTGTTGGTGATGGTGATGTGTGTTGGTGGTGGTGAAGTGATAGTGATGGTGAAATGATGGGAGGGGCGCAACAGAAGAGGTAGAGCAAGAAGTGTGCTAAGAGTGGGAGTGTGTTGGTGATGGTGATGTGTGTTGGTAGTGGTGAAATGTGATAGTGATGGTACAGTGTGATAGTGATGAAGTGTGATAGTGATGGTGAAGTGTGATAGTGATAGTGGGGTGTACTCATTGGTTGACCACCAGGTCCCTAGATCCCCACCATCCCTCTCACCATGGATTCCTTCCTCAGTTCAGAGTACAGCTTGGCCACCTTGTCCTGGTCAATTTGGTGGAGTTTGGGATGGATCCTCTCTTTAGCATAAATTATGTACTTCTGGAGCAGTTCCTGAGGAACGGGCTTGATCCCGGACCGCGAGGGCATGCCCTGTGAGGACAACAGAGAAGCAAGGTCATGTGATAATCATGTGACATTCACATACAGCAGGTGATTTTGTACCACCACAACAAAATTCACACTACTGGTTGAATGACAAATAAGAACACATTGTGAGTAGATTCATTCATATCCACCACATTGGCTGTACCAAGTCTCATGTCATGGAGATACACACCCATATGCTTAGTGTACAGTGGGATAGTACATACGTGAATGCATGGCTGTCACTCACTGCTGGAGTTTCTGATGTATCGGAAGCAGGATGATGTCTGATGTGACTGTCCACCACGAACCGCGCCAACATTTCATCCTATACACAAATGTGTACAGGAATAATATATGTATTGTGTGTGTGTGTGTGTGTGTGTGTGTGTGTGTGTGTGTGTGTGTGTGTGTGTGTGTGTGTGTGTGTGTGTGTGTGTGAGTGCTACGTATGTGGCTAGGACAGGTTTTATAACCAAAATGCAGAACATTAATACGATACCTCTACTGGATCCACTGTGTCCCGCACAACACACAACACATCAAATCTCGACAAAATTGGCTCTGATAGATTAACCTGTTGGATGAAATACAAATACCACATAATATTGTAGTCAAATGTAAATCCTATAAATTCACACACACACACACACACACACACGCACACACACACACACACACACACACGCACGCACACACACACACAACACATACATGCACACACACACACACACACACACACACACACACACACACACACTTGCTTATACACAATAAAAACACTACTTTAGCTAGCATGTCTAGTCTTACATTCTCAGCAAAGGTCTGTGAAGGATCGTAGCGCCCACCGATGGGGTTGGCAGCCGCAATGATGCTGCACCTGGCCTGCAGCGAGGTGACTATGCCTGCTTTGGAAATAGAGATGCTCTGTTGTTCCATTGCTTCATGAATGCTGGTTCGATCCTGGTCATTCATCTGATGAACACGAACAATATAAGGTAGTCATGATCATACAAGCATGATTTGATTGTTAGCATGTGTGTGTGTACAGCATGTGTGCGTGTGTGTGTGTGTGTGTGTGTGTGTGTGTGTGTGTGTGTGTGTGTGTGTGTGTGTGTGTCTGTGAGCATGTGTCTGTGTGTGTGTGTGTGTGTGTGTGTGTGTGTGTGTGTGTGTGTGTGTGTGTGTGTGTGTGTGTGTGTGTGTGTGTGTGTGTGTGTGTGTGTGTGTGTGTGTGTGTGTGTGTGTGTGTGTGTGTGTCTGTGAGCATGTGTGTGTGTGTGTGTGTGTGTGTGTGTGTGTGTGTGTGTGTGTGTGTGTGTGTGTGTGTGTGTGTGTGTGTGTGTGTGTGTGTGTGTGTGTGTCTGTGAGCATGTGTCTGTGTGTGTGTGTGTGTGTGTGTGTGTGTGTGTGTGTGTTTGGTGTGGGTATACAGTATGCGTGGTTACACCAGTGTGGGTGTGGTTGGGTGTACATGAGAAGAAGCCAACAAGTACCCTACTGTATCAAACCAACCACAGAAATAAAATAAATGGAATAACTGTCCCTCAAATGAAGTTTCCTCAAAATACAAGCATCTCTTGAACAGCACATACAGTACGTACAAACAAGCATTCCACATTCAAACATCCAACATTGAGCTCACCTTGTCGAACTCGTCGATCAAGCACACTCCTTTGTCAGCTAACACAAGTGCTCCGGCTTCCAACGTCCACTCCTTGGTCACCGGACTCCTCTGGACATAGGCCGTGAGACCCACTGCCGATGCACCTTGACCTGTCAACAGGTGAAGGGAGAATCACAACGAAGTGAGAGTGCTTTAAACACACAAATACACATTTCTGTGCAGCGTAGTTGGTGGAACATTGTATGTGGTGCAACAGTAGTTGGCTTGTACATACATAGGTACATCAAACCACCGAACACAACTAGGAGTGAGGTAAAGTGTCTTTGCGTCTGAAGTGTCCAAACTGGCTTTTACCTACATAACTTTGAGTAATAAATGAAATACTTCTTTTGAAGGAGTTTGTAAATCCATACAGTTTGTATTCCCTGAATGTGTCCAGTTCCCATATACATGCATGTGCACATGCCATTTTATGCATACACACCTAAACACATACAGACATGTGTGTGTATACACATGTACGTACATGCATGTAACAACAAACCTGTTGTGAACACCGGGCGAGCAGCCACCTTCTCCACGTACTTGAGGAATTGAGACTTTGCAGTGCCAGGATCTCCGCACATCAGCACGTTGATGTCTCCTCGAACCTTGTGCTTTCCTCCGGGATCCTTGGGTTCCCCTCCAAACAGTGACAGAGCGATACCTCTCTTGATATCCTCGTGGCCATAAACAGAAGGAGCTATTGAGGCAAACACCTTACAAAACGGGAGGAGGGTTGACATCAAATGTTGAAACGGTGAAATGGAGCACCATGTTGAATAATGAAAGATATTCTTAGTGGGTGTTCTTAGCATGTACGTATGTGTGCATGTGTGACAGTTGTTGACAGTAAAGTACACTACAAACACCACACAGACAGACAGACAGACAGACAGACAAACAGACTGACAGACACACACACACACACACACACACACACACACACACACACACACACACACACACACACACACACACATGCAAGCACAGACAGACAGATAGACACACACACACACACACACACACACACACACACACACACACACACACACACACACAACACACACACACACACACACACACACACCCTTTCTGCAATATTCTCCTCCTTGGACAACTGGTGTATGGTTCTGATGTGCTCGTCTGTCAGACTGGACACTGCTGCCTTGTCGTCCTTCTTGCTGATGTAGTTTGCCTTGATCACTGTTGCGAAGATGGGGAACCCGTTGACAGTGTTGAGGGAGCCATCATAATTGTTGATGTATATCCCAGTCAGTTCCTGTAGTGACCATGTGAAGGGTCAGAAGTGTATATGGGTATGTGTATGTACGTATGTACGTATGCATGTATGTATATATGTATGTATGTACTACACACACACACACACACACATGTACACACACACGCACACACACACACACACACACACACGCACGCACACGCACACACACACATGCACACGCATGCACACACACACACATGCACACGCACATACACATGCACACGCACATGAACATGCACACGCACACATACACACATGCACACACACACACACACATGTACACACACATGCACACACACACACACACACACACACACACACACACACACACACACACACACACACACACACACACACACACACATGTACACACACACGCACACACACACACACACATGCACATGCACACGCACATACACATGCACACGCACATGCACATGCATACGCACACATACACACATGCACACACACACATATGCACACACACACACACACACACACACACACACACACACACACACACACACACACACACAGTCCAAAGCTCACTATTTCATCCCCAGGTTTACAAATATCAACCAGGTCAGCCAGCAGGATGGCATCCTTGGACCTGGGCAGCCTCCCAGCAGCCACCCGTCCCGGACTCTCCTGAATCGTGATTCTCTGGTAGTTCCTGTAGACAGTCTGTGGTCCAGAACAAGAGAACATCACTCATCAACTACCATCAACACATGTACAGTGCAGTGACTATATACAAGGGAAAATATACAGTACAATTAGCTTGGTAATTATCCTAGTCAGTATACACTCCTGGTTAGCACACACTTCTGGTTAGTACACACTCCTGGTTAGTACACACTCCTGGTTAGTACACACTTCTGGTTAGTACACACTCCTGGTTAGTACACACTCTTGGTTAGTACACACTCCTGGTTAGTACACACTCCTGGTTAGTACACACTCCTGGTTAGTACACACTTCTGGTTAGTACACACTCCCAGTTAGTACGTACACACTCCTGGTTAGTATATATTTCTGGTTAGTACACACTCCTGGTTAGCACACACTCCTGGTTAGTACACTCCTGGTTAGTGAGTACACCTCACTCAGTCCCTAGCTCATGTACACCATGTCAGCCATTACTGATAGTAAGTACCTCTGATAAGAATACAGAGTTGAAGTACCCCTCTGCTCAAGGTACCCACTAAGCCACACTGTACTGTCTGTCTACCACTCACACTCACCTCTTCCATGTTAATTTCAAACGGACCATTTGATTGGCACTCTGGACAGGTGGACGGCCTCACTTCTTGTTCCTGCCGTTGATAAAACGGTCCGAGAATGAAACCACACTTCACGCAGTCGTACTTGATCATGTTCAACTGGGGGAGGATTCCAGTAGTGCTGGCAACCACACCCGATGTGCGTATCATTTGATTCAAGTGGAGTTGCCTAAGAAATAAATGAATAAATCATGAAACATCTACATAAGCAAAAATTCATACAGCAAATACTCATTAATCTGCCGCAGTCTGTTTTCAGAAAATAATGGTGGATTAATGAGTTTGGCGAATTAATTGGATATTTATTAGTACTTGTAGATAATATTAGTACTTGGAAATTGTGGAGGATAGAGTGGTGGCAGGTTAATGAGAATTCGCTGAACACGAGATGCTCCCCATACTGACCTGAGTGATCTCAAGTCCTCCATCAAAGGCAGCTCAGCGATGCGAACGTGGATATCGCTGGCAATTCTGTCGTAGAGTGGGAAAATAGACAGGACCACATCTTTGACTCCTTCGTCAAGGATCGCCAGCATCTCCTCTGGTGCTTCTGGGAGGAAGAAGGCCAACACCTGAAGGTGTTCCAACTGGGCCAAGTGGTTGTAGTCAACAACAATGCTTGATTTGTTGGCTGAAAGGGAGGGGGAGAGGTTAATAACATTCCTACTTTTGATAGCTTCCAAACAATATTTGAAACAACATGAATAAATGGTTACCTCAGCTGCTCTTTCTGACATCAACACTCCCAACACTCCCCACACCTACAGATACCCACTGACACCAACACATACTAACACCCACCAACACCCACCAACACCCACCAACACCCACCAACACTCACCAACACCCACCAACACTCACCCTCACTCACACTCACCAATACTCACCCTCACCCACCTCCACCCACACCCGCCACACTCACCCCCACCCACTGACATTCATCAATACTAACACTCACCTTCAGCCATTCGCTTGATTTTTTCAACATACACAAGGTTGTCTGACTCGTCATAGAAGCTCTTCAAGAAGCTCTTGAAGCGGTTCTTGATCTCCAGACGAGGGGACGGCATAGACACCCACTCCCGAACACTGTGACCCTTCAAATCCTCCAGGTTCTCAATAACTTCCAAAGTCTCCTCTCCTACGTCTTCAGAGGAAGGTTTCTGCCGTCGTTTGGGCACAGGGCTGCCGTCTTCATCTTCCTCCTCGCTCTCGTCGTACAGAAGACCTGGTCTCTGGCGCCCACTGGCAAGAGCCTCTCTTCGCTCCCTCTTTCTGATCTCCTTTTCAGCCTCTGCTCTCTGTTGGGCCGTCACAGGGGCATATTCGGCATCGTCCATCCCTTCCTCATCGTAGGTGTCCAGTTCAGGTATTGCCTCGTATTCCCTGTCAAGAAAACATACTCAGAAGGTGACTTGGGCATGGTGTGTGCCAGCATTATGCCTTGGTTGTGATGCTAACCACAGTGTACATCCATGGTGTACACATACACCAGCATGGTCTAATTAAATGTGTACTCATATGCATATTGGAATGTTTTTAGTAAACACTCCAAGTTAGTACACACATCTGGTTTGTACACACTCCTGGTTAGTACACACTCCTGGTTAGTACACACATCTGGTTAGTACACACTCCTGGTTAGTACATACTCCTGGTTAGTAAATACACTTCACTCAATCCCTAGCTCATGTACACTAGGTCAAACAGCACTGATAGTAAGTACCTCGAATGGGTGTCTCCAAATTAGATAATGTAGAGCTGATATTAGTATCAGCCACTGGTCAATCCCCCATGCATGGAGATGTGGCTGATATGAATGGAGATATAGTTGACATGAGAAGGAATAAAAGACTAGGTTTTATGATAGATGTCCTATATCATCTGGTGTCCGATAAAACATGAGGTGTGTACACATGTTTTAACAGGTAACAGCTGTTAACCTTTCAAGACGCTCTCCAAATAGCTCCTCTCCTTCTCCTTCGTCCTCTACGGGAGAGCCCTCATCTCCCAGAAGTCCCTCGGTGTCATCCTGGAAGGGTGGTAGGTCCCGTCCAGGACTGCTGGTGGGATCGAAACCTGCACAAAATAGAGATTACGAGCCATCACAAGACAGCCGAGTGGAATCAACTGGAAAGCTGAGAGGGTGACCAATTTGATTGATTAGATTTGATGATTCAAATTTAACCATGTCTAACCACGTTCATTCCAAGTCATCCACTTTGGCCCACAGCATAAGGTCAAAGGAGGTACAATTCCAATCATCATTATGATTCTGAACACTGGTGAATAACCAGCACACGGGGCCCAAGTGGTTGACTTCAATATCAGGTACGTATGCTTTAGCTACGGGTTACCACTACCAGTGGAACACTGTAGTCGTCCCCAAAGGTCCAGGATTTTGAAGTAGCAAACTGTTCATTCCAAAATTACGGGAATAGTATCGTGATTAGTGGTCGAAATTACCCCTATTTTCCCTTATGCAATGCCTCTCATGTTATCACAGTAGACTGTATATGCACACAACATAGGACGATGAAGATTGGAGTAGGCTACCACTACGTGGGATACGAGGAGTGTGTTACCTGTCCTCGATCCTGGACTAGGCGGGGGACTGCTAACAAGATCGCTTTGAGAACCTTCCGAAGATTCCTGCCGGGCAGAGAAAAAGGTATTGAAAATCAAAGGAGAGCCTTCACAACAGACCCATGACTAGGTCTAACCATAGATACTCTCCACTACGCAACCGCTGGGATAGTTAGCATTAAGTATATGGCTCAAAGAACAAGAAACTCACGGCCATGCTCGCTCGACCACAATTGGCGCCAAATGCCCGCCAAAACCGGTGACGTACTATTACTTAATATAGCAAAACCCGTTTCTAAATATTGCTCACTATTTCGGATGTACTTCGGGTCGAGTCATATCGATATTATGTCTCTTCACAGCACTGTCCTGCAAAATGACGTTCTTGACTGGTGTACCTCAGAGGCTGTTATCTTCCTTCCCAATTCCTCCAACAGTACACCTTCCACCAACGTGACGATGGACCCTGATCTTCAGTCCTATTGTGCTCTGGTGTTCCACTACACGATTCCTAGTACCTAGTGAGTTGAAGATGAAAGGGTTAGGGTGGATGACATGGGGTTTATAGCCTTGAGCTCTCTTAATACTGAACTCACGAACACAAGCCTATCTCAAGGGATGTGAGATTCAATACTCCAAGTTACTAGTTCGCAATTCAATGTCAACTGTGTTTTGGAGACGCCCATCCTAAAAGTCACCAAGCCCACCAAATTACCCTACCCCTCTATACTGGTCTCACGGATCCAGACCCTTACTGGAAGGCGGGCTGATAGGTGTAACCAAGTGTGACCACTCCCCCACCCTATGTATTAGTCCTTTGTTCATTCATTTGAGCAAATTTTCCACATATTTTTCAAAATACAATTTGTTCAGCTGCTCCCTATTGTTCTCACCTCAGCATCAGGATATGGGATCTCGTACTGCTGCTCTTTAATTTGTTTCAAGTTCTTTTTCTCATCATCGTGTTTTTTACCAAATGCAAGAAACTGAAAAAAAGTATGGCTCTAATCCCGATAGTGTTTGTACTGGTGAGTTGTTACTATTATCTACAGCTACGAGGGTAGGTATTTGGTACTGCATGGGGTATTGCAAGTATGCACACATGATGAGAACAGACATGCACATGCATGGAACACACACACACACACACACACACACACACACACACACACACACACACACTTTATTGTATATTCCCTACAACAACCTAGGTCCTACTGATCTCAACATCAGTCATGGTCAGTAATGTTATTTGCATGATTCGCAGCTATGACAGCATATCATACAAGGTGTGTGCATGTAATAAACTATGCATACATGTACCTAAACATGTCATCTGTATTATGCCTGTGTCAGTGTGCCTCTATCCGTACATTTGTTGGGGTTACAATAGCTCAATGTAAGGCGCACTTGGACCAGCGATGTACGTGTGTTCATTGCGTAGGCAGGCTATAGGCGCACAGAACAGATCAAATCACATTTCAGTTTGACTCGTATTTGGGCTGGAATCCCCAGTCCCATTGTACATTATGTATTCAGTCACACATTCCTGGGTCCATTGTGAACACAGGCACTCATTCATAGCATTACTATTGATGTGATCCTGTTGTAGATATTTGGGTACTTTTGTTAGGATCGGAAACAGTATGTATGTATGTACGTAGGTATGTATGTACAGGTACACAAGATATGTACGTGATATGACTATTATGTGTCCCGTTGTTAACATATGTACATGTATACGAGTCATGTACGTGATATGACTATTATGTGTCCCGTTGTTAACATATGTACATGTATACGAGTCATGTGTGTGATATCCCTATCTAGTGAGCTATTGTTTAAATATGTACATGATCAACATGACCATCGAGTGTTCTCACCTGTGTCGATCTGTCGTTTGCATACATTTGAGTGTTTGCTTGGATTAGAATTATGCTTAAAATTCTTGTCAACAAGATGTTTGTT
>OZ026555.1:4684794-4712294 GCA_964020155.1 Chondrilla cf. caribensis | reverse complement strand
TCAACTTACAATGTAGCTTTTTCAACGTCCCTTAGCAAGTCAGACGCGATCCCGGGGAAGATCCCGTTAAAACATTCTTACATCATTATGTTACCATAAAAAGTAACAAAACTATGACATAAGGAAAGCTATTTATAGTTATCTCCTCCAATTATTACATCTTAAACGTCTCTTGGTCCAAATTCACTTCTTCCCTGAAGAATCATAGCAGAAATCCAATATCTAACATTCAAAAAAGATTTCTGTAGTTCTCCCTGAATAATATCTACTTAGAACTCACAGTAGAATGGCTTTGAAAGGCTTCTTTGTGTACTTTGGCCTGCCCCAATTCAATAACCATTGCTCTCTCTGCAAATGTTAAAGAGCACATGGTTTCTCCTGAGTTTTTCTCAACGGGCGAGAGTTGCACAAACATCAGAACCTTTGATTCTCCATCTATTTGGAATGAAAAAGTATTAAGTGTTATTAAGTGATATATGTGTGCTGTGTGTGTGTGCGCGCGCGTGTGTGTGTTTGTGTGTGTGTGTGGTGTTATACACATTGTTATTAACAACACACAATGATGAAACAAGCAACACAAACCAACCCAAACTGTCCTTCAACAAATATGTCAACTTGGAGTTCCTGTATGGAATATGACTGTTTTTTGCTCTCAATGCGTGTAACACATCACCAAGAGATGAGAGACTCTTGTTGATGTACTGCGCTTCCTTTAGTCTATCTCCAGTTGCTCCAGATCTTGCTACTCGCTCAGAGCCAGCCAAATCGATCAAATTTAACTTGCCTATGTTGAAAAGGTATGCATGAATCAGGTTAGCTCGTTTAACCAGGGTCCTATACAGAAGTTGAAGAGTACAGCTGTGGGAACTGTTGTTAACGGCAACAGGTGGTAGGTACAATAAACAATGTACCAGAACAAATAACATATCGTTATTAATGGGGAGTCAGCTTGTATTTTAGTAACAGATAATACGTACCAGCAGCATTCAGACAAGAGCTTGCAAATGAGGAATTTGAGCCGCTTTAGCTCTATTTACACTTGAAGTTTGACGTAGTTTAAATGGAAATTGTAAATAGGCATTCGTTTAATGTGAGTATGCAATTGATGTTCAAACCTGTTATCAGTACATTCCTATTCAGCAACATACAAACAATGCATGTATGTATATATACAATACATATGGATACACACTGTACTCAACATAGCTCCAGTGTTGAGCACATACCGTATAGCGGGCAATTTTGCGTGACAAAATTTTTGTGGATGGCTCCAAAAATGAAAATTCATGGATAACATTTTCCACAGATTCTGGCCACAGTCACGTGATAGAACAACAAGAACACTTAACTCGCATATAAAATTTTGCAGATATTAGGCCAACCGCGAAATCTGCGAAAATTTTGTCCTGCGAAAATTTCCCACTATACATGCACATATTCAAACCAGGTAGCCTGCTACCTACCAAAAGTTCTGATCCCAGTGGTAGTGCTGTACCCCTCCACATGCAAGCACACCACACAGTGACTCCTACTGCTCTGGAGGTTCATGGTAGTCGCTGCAGTAGTCCGGTTCACTGACCCTTTGAGGAATATCTTAACAAGAACACAATGTTTACAATTTAAAGTCGATAGTCTTTCCTTGAACTGATTATGCGTGTCAAATTTATTTTATCAATAATTACAATTTTCAATGTTTCGTCCGTTTGGCTTCTTCTGGAACACTACAAAACTAATGTAAGCAACTATCCTGAAGAAGCCCAAGTGAGCAAAATGTTGAAAATTGGAATCACTGATAAAATAAAATTTGTGTTCGTTTATGAACAATCATTCCAGGATGTGAGATAATTTCTACCACACAAGGTTTGTGATATTATCCTTGACTTATTTTGACACTCTGTACAAGACTGTACTTATGAGGACAATTATCATTTATTTATTTCACTAAAATTGTTAGCAAGTAACAATATTTACGTACAATATGATACACAAACACAAATGCATGAGAAATACTGCAATAATATCACTATTAATTATATTTATATTGGAAGAATGTTCTTGTACCTCAGCGTGAAGCACATTGAGTTTAATTATGAATTATACTGTGGAATAATACTGAATTAAACTGAATTTTACCAAATTATACTGAATTGTACTGAATTACACTAAATTATGATGAATTATTATATTATTATATACTGGTAATTATTATACGGATTTATGCAATGGAAATGCACAAAGTATTGACCAGTGACCCACTTACCGACTTTGCTGCTTCTACGTCTTTGGCTTCCACCCATGTCAATCCGGGGACATAGTTTCCCTGTGGCCCTTGCTTGATCTTGAGCTTGTTGCCTGGAGACTCACTCAAAAGGTCATAAATCTGTTCGCTGTAGATCTCCACCATTGACACGTGGACACAATACATCCAGTTGCTGCTCCTCTTGGCAGCCATTGTGAAGATCTCCCCAACCGAATGATAATTTACCCCAGGATTTGTAGCTGTACCCTACAAGATACGTATGTGAAGTACATGCAGCACACACATTGGTATGTATATGCACCCATGTGTGTGTACATAATGTACGTACATTATGTGTACACATTGCAACATACAGTACAGACATACCCATAGGAAAGTACCCCATCCACAATCCTCTCTCTTTCTCTTACATGCACACACATGCACACACACACACACACACACACACACACACACACACACACACACACACACACACACACACACCTCCATGGTGTGTGTCTTTCCAGAGCCAGTCTGTCCATAAGCAAAGATGGCCACATTATAGCCATCCATAACAGAAGACACCACCTCACGGACCTCTTCAAATATCTGTGAAGAGTGAAAGTACTGAGATAAGAAGCACCTGGATGTACCTTTGTATGTACTGATACATTGTGGCGGGTTGAGAATGTACACTTAACCAGTTGCATGTGCACGAATGAGGATGAACAATACACATCATATATACAGTATATACAGTATATACAGTATACACAGTACACACAGCACATACAGTACACACAGTACATACAGTACAAACCTGGATTTGTGAACAATCTGGACCAAAGGCTCTGTCCATCACAAAAACCTTGTTGGACTTCTTCCACTTCATTCTCACCGTGGAGTCATCAAGTGGATCCACTGTCGTCATGACAACCTTGTCATCATCCTCGGGAATGATTGGTCTTACTCTCGCAAACACACGGATGCGGCCCTTCAGCTCGGCCAGCCTGCAATGGAGACGACGTCGCTCTGATATCTCCTCCTTACATCTCTCCAACATCTGTTGTTTCTCGGTCGCTGTTTGTTTGACAGCAAATAAAATCTACAAGCAAGTTCAAATGTACATGCATCATGATTGGAGGCAACATCAGAGAGACCAGCAGGGAGCTTATATCAACTTACCAACATGTGGCAGACAATATTGACTCATGCACAAACGTACCTTCTTTGTGACCTGTGAGATCTGTTGAGCTATAAGTGCACTCAAGACACGCACATCTTCTCTCATATCAAAGATGCAAGACCCAAGGGAACCAACAGAGGTGGAGAGAGACAGGAGATGAGGCTTGAACCTCGCTACAACTTCACTAGAACTGCTCCTCTTTGTTCCTTCCTTGGTCAGCTTATCCATTGAGGATTTGAACTGCTTGTGAACCTCATTTACCTGAGATTGGAAACTCTTTCTCTCTTGATGCAATAAGGCCTTTTCTTCTTGAACCTGAAGAATCCAATCATACACACACATCAAGGTTACAAGTACCAATGTATAATACATTTTATACTATGTCGAGGTTAGGTATCACAGTACATAAGTTTGGATGATAGATGATATTAATGATAGCCTTATTAATTTTATATAAAGTCGAACTTGCTTAGTAAGTATCATGAAGGTGGCACCAAATTTGCACTTCTTATCAAAGGTACTTACTATCAGTACTGGTTGAAATAGTGTACATGAGCTAGGGACAGAGCTAGTGAGATGTACTCACCAACCAGGAATGTGTACTAACCAGGAGTGTGTACTAACCAGGAGAGTGTACTAACCAGGAGTGTGTACTAACCAGGAGTGTGTACTAACCAGGAGTGTGTACTAACCTGGAGTGTGCACTAACCAGGAGTGTGCACTAACCAGGAGTGTGTACTAACCAGGAGTGTGCACTAACCAGGAGTGTGCACTAACCAGGAGTGTGCACTAACCAGGAGTGTGCACTAACCAGGAGTGTGCACTAACTCAGGAACTTACCAAGTAAGCTGCACTGTCTAATTCAAACCAGTGAAAAATTACCATACATGAGGACACAAACTTTTAAGCCACACAGTCTCTATATCTCACACACACCTTCTTTTTGAGTTTCTTATTTTCTTCTTGACACATCTTCAAGGAATCCAACAGACCCTGATATTGTTCATAAAGTGCTCCCTGGCACACTTCCTGCTCCATTGTTTGTCTCCTACACACTTGTAGCTCCTACATACCAGGGAGTACACCAACACATATGCCCAGCACACACTGCTACACACACACACACACACACACACACACACACACACACACACACACTGCTACACACACACACACACACACACACACACACACACACATACACACACACGCACACACACGCACACACGCACACACACACACACACACACACACACACACACACACACACACACACACACACACACACACACACACACACACACACACACACAAACACATACATACACACACAGGTATAGTCACTACTGCAGTCTATGTGTGTGTACCGATTTTGTCTCTTCAAGTTCTTCTTGCAGAGTGACCACTTTCTTCACTTGAATGCTGTGTTCACTGTTGACCTACATTCGTAGATATATATGATGCGCATACAAAGTGTACACCAGTGGCTACTAGGTATATTGATATGAAGAGATTGTACTGCGAAGCTTTGTTAGATTTTAGAATGTTATGTTCATGTAGAGTATATACAGTGTAATCCTCTTATTTCAAACTGCTGTGGAGATTTAAAAAATGAATTAACAGGAAATTTGAATTATCAGTACAACACAGTTAATAGCAATAAAATAAAATGTACATAGTTAAAGACATAGACATACATGTGTACACACGTAATTGACACAAACACACATGCACACACATTACACATACACACATTACACATACACACATATTTGGCACAGATAGTACATACACATACACATACATAGTCAAACCTTTTCCAACATGACTTGTAATTGTGTGATTTGCTGTAGCAGGTCTTCCTTCTCTTCTTCTAGCTCCATCTTGTCTTTCTTCAAGGAGGACACTTCCTTCAACAGTATAGAGTTCTCCTCAACGATCTTCTTCATCTCAGTAATCTCATGAGAGTAGGTCTGAAAGAAGAAATACGCAATCCTCGGACCTAGCTTGCAATGTTCACGAACACTGATGTGAACACCGGGCAGACAACATTATAGTCACCCACACACTGTATGTATACGAACATACACATGCTGTCATTACAGACTGTATAGAGTGTTATCTCCAATGCATGGTACATATACACAGTATTCGATCTCTTAGCACCACAGACACTGCAGAGGACATTGCACAACCTCTCAAGGAGGTGTTTTGGTCATATTCTTGTAGGTTTTGATAGTGTGGTGCTGTGAACAGAATTTAGAGACACCACAGACACTGCTGAGTACACACAACTTCCAAAAAACGGGATCCAGTCATAATTTGTATACTCTAGTGCACTCTATAATGTATATCCATACCTATAAGACATATATTTCACTCCACTGTATTGTGTGTGTACATTATATTATACCTCCAACTTCCCACGTGGTGTGCTAGGAGGTAGGGGGTCCCGAGGGACCACCTTGTGAGTATCCTTGCTTTTCTCCAGGTCCACTTTGGTCACCTCCAAAGTGACCTTCAGCTGCGTACACTCCCTTGTCAACCGATTCATCTGGTCTAGCAACTTGTCAGTCTTTCCCGCACGAGTAGCCAATCTACAGCAAGTAAACAAACATCAAACAGGTACACATAAATATTTACAGTGGAACTTCTCCATTGCAAACATCTGTATAGAGGAAACCTCTATATAAGGACCCCATTCTGTGTCCCAGTGTAGCACTGTAGTGTATTACCTCTCAATTGAGGAAACCTCTATAACAAGGGCAGATATTTAGCTCCGTAGTGTCCTCAATAGAGAGGTTACACTGTATTGCAAATGCTCAAAATGCTCCTGAAAGTATGAACATGTATGTTCTTGTGCATATTAATTAACTTCTTACTGGTCACAAAAATCAAATTCGGATACTTTGCAAAGTACAAAGTCCACTCACTCTGGGTCGAATGGTCTCCCCTCCAGTTCAGCTATTCTTTCATCTTTCTCTGCGATGATGTCTGACAGGCTATCGATCGTTAGGTTCTTTTCCACGATAGCTTCCCTGTGCGCCTGTTTCATCATCTTGATCTGGACCTCGCGACGGTGACTGAAATCAAGCTGCTCTTGGTAGAGGAGTCTCAGTTCGTGCCGTCTCTCCTCGAGTTTCCTCTGGTACACTTCCTTCATTGCTCTGTAGTCTACACTAGGTGTCTTCGGGACCACTCCGTCAGTGATGTGGTCATCTACGTACGTAACACATACCAACACCAATAATCACACATGTACACCATTTCAGAGTTGTTATGGAATTTGTTGTGACTGTCAAGATGAAATTATTTGTACAAGAGATGTACCAGGGCTTGAAATTATATCGTAGAGGTTCATTTACATAGCAATGAACCTCTACGATGAAATTATTTTTTGTCAGTGGTCACATGAAGAACAGTAGGACATTTTAGGATACAACGTACAGGTGAGAATGACAGCATGTCTGACCTACCACTTGGTTCTTCTGGCGTGCCGTCCACATCACTATCGGAAGACGACGTCACACGGTCAGGGACCTCTAGAGAGGTGTACATAAATGCAATATGACTGTAGTCTTACATAGCCAGACCACATGCAGCCATTTTGTATGACTGGATTTAAGTGAACTACACATACCATACTCTATGATGGCACATCTTAGCAACCAGACAGGTTTCAGGGGGTGGCGTATACTGGTTTTATGCATATATACCAGTATACCCCATACCCCCATACCCCGTACAACAACAGACCATACAAATGAGCTACATAATGAAGGACAGGGATTTCAACTGGGAGCCTTAGTAGTAGCCCATTGGGCCAGTGGTCTCTCAAGTATAATAATGATACCATACCATACCATACCATAGAAACAGTATCTAAGGACAAGGCTAATAATGAACCTTGGATAAGTGTCTTCAAATATCGAATCACCTATCTATGAATATTCTATCTATGAAGAATCAAGATAACACTGACACCAGAAACGTTGGAATCAAAGATTTCACTGCAAATCGACTTCTGCTATAACCACAATCAAGTACCTTCCAGCCCAAGGTCGCTCATTAGCTGTTGCATTCTCGTTTTGGGAGACTCGGTAGTCGCGAGATCAGGCCTGTGTTCTTTGGGACGCTTAAAACCCTCCATTTACACGAAAACACCAGAAATCTGCTTCAGCGCACACGTGAGCAATGAGTTTATGGTCTAACGTAGCCAGACCAATGTCCCCATTTTCTTCTAAGTACTCAATCGAAATTAGAGGGGCTTACTCATCTCCTATGGTCACGTCGAACATGACTGTCCCTTCCGAGAAATCCACTCGTTATGATCGTCAGTTGAGGCTGTGGGGAGATCACGGACAAGATGCACTAGAAGGGGCACACGTTTGCGTTATAAACGCTTCGGCCACGGGTACAGAAATCCTAAAAAACCTTGTCCTTCCCGGGATAGGAGCGTTCACTATAGTAGACTCGAAATTTGTCGGTCCCGAGGACCTAGGGAACAATTTTTTCCTCGACAGTGATTCTCTGGGGAAGAATAGAGCATCTTGTACCGTTCAACTGCTCCTTGAGTTGAACCCCGAAGTAAAAGGATTTGCAGTGGAGGAGGACCTTTCTTCCTTACTCTCCACCAAACCGAATTTCTTTCGTCAGTTTTCCGTTGTTGTAGCCTCGCAGCTGCATGGCCCTCTTCTCCTCAAACTAGCAGATGTTCTATGGCAGCATTCTACCCCGCTCCTTGTGGCGAGAAGCTATGGGATGGTGGGATACCTACGTCTGTGTGTGAAGGAGCACACGGTGGTTGAATCCCACCCGGATAACCCGAGAGATGACCTCCGGCTTGACAAACCCTTCCAAGACCTGCAGCAGTTTGCGGACTGCATTGAACTGGGAAAACTGAATGACACAGACCACAGACAGGTTCCCTACCTTGTCATCCTGCTGAAGCACTTGAAAATGTGGCAGGACACACATGGGGGAGAGATACCAAAGAATTACAAGGAGAAAAAAGAGTTTAAACAACATGTAGATGCTGCACGTCGCTCTGTTGAAGAGGAGAACTTTGATGAAGCTGTAAGGGCAGTGAACACGGCAATTGTAAAAACAACGGTTCCCTCAGATGTGAGGGCCATTTTCAATGATCCATCTTGTACGGATCTCAATCAAGAATCTAGCAATTTCTGGATTCTTGTCAGAGCAGTGCATGAGTTTGTTAAGAACGAAGGTTGCGGCTTACTCCCACTTCGTGGTTCCATTCCGGATATGTTTTCTAGCTCCGATAAGTACATCGGTCTTCAAAGACTGTACCAAAGGCAGGCCAGACAGGATGCAGACACTGTTGGGAAGAAAGTGATCAGTATTCTTTCCACCTTGGGACGACCAACCGACTCCATCCCTGAACAAGATATACAAAAGTTTTGTCGCAACTGTGCATATCTGAGAGTAATACGCTGTCGCTCACTCAGTCAGGAATACGCTCTTCCATCGCTCAAGACTGACACTCTCGCATTCAATCTTGAGGACGACAGCAACATCTCAGCCTACTATGTGCTGCTGCGCGCAGCTGATAAATTTACAGCTGCAACTCATCGTTTACCAGGACAGGTTCAAGAGTTCTACGACAGCGACATTGCAGAGATGAGCAAACTGGTGGCTGTGGTCCTCACTGCTGACCTCCAAATTCCCTCACGGACCATCAAACACGACTTTGTGGTGGAGTTTTGTCGTAGCGGAGGGGCAGAGTTACACTCAGTAGCTGCTTTTGTGGGAGGGGTTGCCGGACAGGAAGTAATCAAGCTTATAACACACCAATATGTCCCGTTCAACAATACCTACCTGTACGATGCTATTACATCCTCTTCACTAACAATGGAACTGTAATGTTATTAATTAATGTAATCTATTGTAGAGGAACATGTCATTTATACATAACCATTGCCAATTGTCTCTGTATAATCTAGTAATTTTTCAAATGTGTTGCTGCTTTTTATTTATGGCTAGGTTTTCAATTTATTTTGTCAATAACACATGATTTTGCTTATTTATATCATTTTAAATAAAACAACATATCAAACAATTAATTTGATAGTGAAATTATACATCATGATGTATTACTATAGGAGGGTGATGATGCAACATATGACAGGTATTGTGCAATCACATCTTCCTATGACTCAATGTTCAGGCATTGGTTCACCACCTGGAGGAGGTTGTTATTCTCCAAGGCAGCTGCTACTCTCTCTTTGTCGGCAAGCTGCTTGTTGACTGCAAGGAAGAAGACATCTTACGTTGAACAAACAAAACAGGCAGGCAAAACATGTATTGTAGTTGTTCACTGTGAGAGCCAGGATCACTCAACATGTGCCGTATGGCAGAAAATACCAGTGGGGATTATGTTTGGCAAATTTCCGGAAAATTTGCCAATGTTTATAAACACATTCATTAACAATTCTCCACCAACAACGACATTGTTCAAATGTACAATGTACGGCAGCTGTGCACAAGGATATTGAATTTTCCGAATGAATGGCCACACAACTTGAAAATAAGAACAATTGTGCATCATTGATTTTTGGCAGGAATTGATACTGGCATTTAGCTCTTCAAATTGTTTAATTGGCAATAAATTCCTCACCAATGACTCCCCCTCTACAGTCCTTCACAATTCAATCCCTTACTACCACTGGCCTGTACAAGAAGAACATACAATTCTATGCTATGAAAGGATTAGCAGTGAAGGAGATTGGAATAGAGGAATGAAGGAGACAATGCTGGGATACCATTAACCAAACCAAAGTTTATTCCCAGTTCAAATTACATCGTATATCGAGATTCAATCCTAGTTCAAATTACATCGTATATCGAGATTCAATCCTAGTTCAAATTACATCGTATATCGAGATTCAATCCTAGTTCAAATTACATCGTATATCGAGATTCAATCCTAGTTCAAATTCATTTTGAGATTCAATCCCAGTTCAAATTACATCGTATATCGAGATTCAATCCTAGTTCAAATTCATTTTGAGATTCAATCCCAGTTCAAATTCATTTTCAGTATTATACCAGTAGCTGTCACTCTTGGGGTGGTGGGTGAGGATACACAGAGACACTGACTCACTTGCTGACTCCGAGGAGTGTGTTCCTGGCTCTATTAAGACATCAACCTGCATAGGCACAAGCGAGACAAAAACGAACACTGAACATTGAATAGAATCACTTCATCATAAGTGCAACATAAGTGGTGAAATAGTAACAGGCCGAGGGTACTAAAAGCCAATGTGCACGCTCAACAATGTCCAGTTCAGGTACATATGTTGAAGGATATACATGTTCTACTGTTAGAGAAGTAATGGAAGCTGCACCCTGTGCCAGGTATACACTGGGGGAGCACACATATACAGGTATATACACACACACACACACACACACACACACACACACACACACACACACACACACACACACACACACACACACACACACACACACACACACACACACACACACACACACACACACACACACACACACCTTGAATCTCTCAGGCAGCACTCTCAACAGCCTCACTCGTATGGAGAGTCCAATCAGAGTAGCCATACTACAGTGAGGTATAGTAGGAGTGAACCGCACTGTGAGTGAACTCTTAGCATTATCCAGTTGAATGTGGGCCTGTTGGAGTACGTTCAACTCCTCCAGTGTCAGGGGGTGTTCAGGGTCGTTGATATCTTTAATCAAATCTAACAATGACATAGCATTGAGAGTACATTTGCTTTGATCTATGAACACAGTCAGTGGAAACAGAGGTTAGATCGTAAGTAGTCTAACATGGATGAAATGTGTCTATCGAAAATTACAAATATAAGTATAAATTACATTATAATAGGTTGAAAACTATATTAAAATACACCTGAATTACAATTAATAAGTGAGATTAATATTCCGCGAAAAGAATTAAAATTGGCAATATTACCAAATATTTCCCTGACGTCAATTTCGTCAGTGACATTGTCGTCCATTTCTTCGGGAAGCACGGGTCTCTCGCCAGATTTAGCAAAGATTTCAGGATTGACATTTTCCAGGCGTTCCTCGCCGGCCATTTTAGCACAGTAATTTATCGAGTGTTGTCACGAAAAATATGGTCCGCTGCCAAAAACAGTCCCCGGGGACCGGGAATAGCGGCAAAACCAGTCCGTGCGGACAGGTTTTCGACGTCCTAAATGGTCCGCCTGTGCCTAACCCTAACCATAACCCTAACCCTAACAATTTTTGATGGTATATTGAGTCCCAGGGAGACCAATTATGGTGCCAAAAAAGTCCGGGGGACCACTCTAGGCGGGGACCACTTTTCGTATGACAGTGTCTCGTAATAGTTGGAAACCATACACACCCGATCAGGAGCGGCACACTACGTAGGATCTCGGTCGATGAGGGGTGTCCTTAGGATTGTTCCACTATTTGTCAACCTCAGGACCATTGGAAGACCCTTTGGTGTCCTGATATTCACATCAATAGCGTTCTCTTTATCCGGTAAGGCGAGCGTAAACGGGTTATCCAAAACAAGCGGTGATCCTGTTATACTTATCACTCGTTCCTTGTTTATTTGACCTTTACTCGTAGGTCGTGCTCTTTCTAACAGCACCGCCAGGTTTGTATCCTTGAGCGATATCATGGGAGACCAGTCATCCAAGATGATGGAGTCCGGAGATGGTGTGTTTACTAGTTCTTTGGTATTCGACTCTCTGCTTGTCAGTAGCTTGTTCCACATACAATGCGATAACCATGGACACTTGCACTACTGTATCTTTCTAGAGGCTATTGTGCTCGCCAAAACTGTTTGTGTCACGATTTACTAGTGCTTTAGACCTTGCAGTTGTACAGTGAATGTGTGTGTGTGTGTGTGTGTGTGTGTGTGTGGGTGTGGGTGTGTGTGTGTGTGTGTGTGTGTGTGTGTGTTTGTGTGTGTGTGTGTGTGGGTGTGTGGGTGTGGGTGTGGGTGTGTGTGTTTGTGTGTGTGTGTGTGTGCATGTGTGCGTGCATGCGTTTTCCACACACATTCATGCACATGTATGTGTGTTTTTATGGTGAAATTTACACTACATCTCTTAAGATGTACAACCTTTAAGTTTTTCTCTGTTCTATCTTGGTGTATACATTAAAGCAGGTACCTTATATACAAGATATGATTTTACTAAATTATCTTCTCTGTCCATGTAGTATTGAAGGAAAAACCCAAACCACAGGTGTGTACACAGGATTGCATGTGTTGGATCATGGTAGTGTGTGAGGGAATGTGACAGTGGTGTGTGAGGGGAGGGTGACTGTGGTGTGTGCGGGGAGGGTGACTGTGGTGTGTGAGGGGAGGGTGACTAGTGTGAGTGGAGGGTGACTGTGGTTTGTGAGGGGAGGGCGACTGGTTTGTGAGGGGAAGGTGACTAGTGTGAGGGGAGGGTGACTGTGAACCAGTGGTGTGTGAGGGAAGGGTGACTGTGGACCAGTGGTATGTGAGGGAAGGTGATGACAATGTGTGGTTAGTACACACCATCTGCCTCTGTTGACCAGTTATATCCTGGTTTTGTTGCCATGGTTATGTAACTGTTGTAACTATAGATACAAGAACTACTTGTTACAAACAAATCACTTCCTATGTGTGTGGTATGGTTGCCCTTTGAGTGTGTACCACATCTCTCATGGTATGTAGGTACAGTTCAGTGAGGACGAGCTGAGGAAGAGGCTCACCGAGGAAGAGTTCAATGTGACACAAAATGGAGCTACCGAAAGGTGTGTACGTGTGTGTGTGTGTGTGTGTGTGTGTGTGTGTGTGTGTGTGTGTGTGTGTGTGTGTGTGTGTTTGTAGGTGTATTTGAGGGTGTGTGTGTGTCTTTGTATGCGTGTCTCCCATAACCCTAAATCTAATACACAACTAAACACGTATGTGTATTTAATGTTAGCATACAGTACATAAGAAGAATAATGTGAGCTTGTTGATGCTTGTCATCCCGTTCACCTGAATTAGGGCTTGGACTGGTAAGTATGTGAAGGTGGATGACAAGGGGACCTTCACCTGTGTGGTGTGCAGGACAGAACTCTTCAGAACAGAGGACAAATATGAGTCAAATAGCGGTGAGCACACCTTGAGTCTAACATGACATTGGTCTGCTCATGATGCATTACGTATGTACAACGTATATTGTAATTCATGGATTACCATCTGGCTAACTGCAAGTTGTATAAACATCTATCCACAGACGATAGAGAATATCCAGTACTGATTTGTAACATGTACCATCAGGGCCGTAGCCATCGGTCCGGTTGGTAAGGTTTCAACCGGACCACTTTTCAGGGCAGTACCAAAAATGAACATTTCTAAAAGAAACTTTTCCCTTGTTACTAAGGGAGAAAACAATATCGAATTGCACTCGAATCACTTTTGCGTCTCTTTTAGGATCATTAGGACCTTCGCTGAAGTTATTACCTTCATAGATGTCGTTGCGCTCGAATTCTACCCCAATTCCTAATCCCGGCGTTTTGAAATCGGCCATCTTTTTCGCGTTGTATAAATTACAATATAAATTCACTGTTGCGGTTATGCATAGGAATCTATATATTTTATATATGTGATGAATATATATAATAGGATTCCTATTCCTATTATAATAAACTAGGTGTGCACATAGTGCAGAACCTCGCTTGTATATTAGTGTGGTAGCTATGGAGGGAGGTCAACTTCAGCTTCCATTTTTATCTCGCTAGGAAAAAGAATCTTTGCTGGTAGGTAGAGTCAGTCTGGGAATGATATTAATTATTGAGAAAGTCTATTAACTGTCTTTAAAGCTTTTCGCCCATCGTTAAAATTTTGGGCAACAATGATCAGTGACATTACTGTCAAACCAGAAAGAAGAGTTTTATCAAAATTACCAGAACGGCAACCGTAATACGCGGAAACGCCATGTTCCAAACAGTCACGCGCATGCCTACACGCACATGTCATGACGTCATAATTTTGCAAATGGCTGACAAGATGGACGTCATCATGGCCGTCCAATTCCAGGTCCCGAACTACGTAACGACATACCCCACTCACGCCGAAAGGAGATTCGAAAATCGTTACGCAAAATTTTTAGATAACTTGTTTGTTCACGTTTTAAGAGGTCTGGTAATCGCATAGCGAGAAAAGTGCCACCGTGAAGGAAAGAAATGTGAGTTGCCTTTTCTTACGCGTTGCGCAAACTCCAGCTTGTCTGTACAAACGTTCTTTACTTTATTTCGTAGCACGCCGATGCCCGCTCACACCAGCATAGACAAATATCGAATTTCTCTCACGAGCACTTTGAAACTCTCGGCGAAAGAAAGCACAAATGGGACAAAATCTTAGAATTTTTAACCCGGAAACTAATCAAATGAGTGGGCGCCAACTCTGGGCACCCCTATGCGACGGAAACAGATAACCTCGCGGTATAAACCGCTCGGTAATTATTATCAAATAAATTGCCATCAAGGACTACCTCTGAAGGCCTAAAATCCTAAATTTTCATGGGGGCATGCCCCCAGACCCCTCTACATTGTGCCTCACCATGTCTACATATTACCGTAAACTGGACCACTTCACATTCGATGGCTACGGCCCTGGACCATATGTACTTAAGTATAATGTGCCTAAATATGTATAATAATATTATTATATGTACATACATGTTTAGGGTCATCGAAACCTGCCATTTTTGACATACTTGAAGTCATATTATAAACGAAAATGACAAGTCACTCTAGTGGACCTTTCACCCCGATAGCTACAATGAACAAGTTTTGAAGCTAGTGTTGTGTCTCAACAGAATCCTTGGGAAAACCACGACGTTCTTGCATGTCCATTTTTGTATGATATGTTACTTAACCTATTTCAACTATGTATGTTTGTTTGTTTGTCATTATGTTGTGTACATGTATGCACAATATCTTGTAGTATACAATATGTGTGTATATATTGCTTCCAATTTTCTCTTGTTGTCATGGTGATGGGACCCTCAGGGTGGCCTTCGTTTAGTGAGGTAGTCAAGAAAGGCACGGTTACCAAGGTACTGGATGAAACCATGGGAATGTCCCGGATTGAGGTGGTCTGTACCAAGGTGATTGGCTATGTCTTGAATTCTTGTTCGTATGTATACGTGTGAATTCTTTCCACTCTGACTTCAAGCTTACGAAGTTGAGCTGAAAGTTCATTTGGTTGTTTCTGTGGTGATTAAGTGATACAGTAGCCTGTGGTTTGAATATTAACATTTTCATTGTCATTTCAAATTTTCAAATTTGATTTGGAATTGCAACCTTGTCCTCCTTTAGTGTGGAGCACATTTGGGTCATGTGTTCAATGATGGTCCCACACCCTCTGGAATGAGGTATTGCATCAACTCAGCATCTTTGAAGTTTGACTCGGACAAGAACAAAGAAAAGAAGTGATCAAGAATTTTTTTCATTTCTCTAATTTGATTGATTGTAATCATTAATTCCTTTATTATAATAATTTTGTACATATGTCTGTAAATAGTCGGGAGTAAAGAAATAGTACATAACATTCTTAATATTTTTCAATGTATTGGAGTGAATGGGAGAATAGACGCTAAGCACCTTCTTTCATAACTCATGGGAGAGGAAGCAAGTCAACTTGATATTTGTAGCAGACCTAGCTGATGGCATGAAGTAAATGCTGAAACATTTCTCATCTAAATATGTGGCCCATAACTTTAGCTACATTCGGAGGTGCTTAATATTTTTTTCAATTCACATATATGTATCAAATATTGAGTTTTTAAAGAGTTTTTTTGTAAGAAAACACATTTTTTGTCACCAATAGGTCCATACCACCTCCGGGAGAGTGAACATACATCAGTATTTGCTCTATGATCCATTACTTGGACACCAGAGTGACTGTGATGACCAGTGATAAAATTTGACACTTTTGGCTGGTCACCACGAGGCCTATGGCACACCCAGGAGGGTGTTCATACATTGAATTTGTGTGGTTTTGTGGTGAAATTTCTTCGAAAAATTTAACGGTTTTCGGTTAAACTGGTAACTTTTATCCGTTACCGTTACCTTTTTTATGGACCATACTGTACTCTCCCATACATTGAAAATATTAAGCACCTTCCAATGTAGCTGGGGTTACGGGTCATCTATTGAGATGGGAATTGTTTCAGACGTTAGTTCACGTCACCAGCTAGGTCTGTCTAAAATATCAAATTGACACGCCCCCTCCCCCATGAGCTATGCAAAAAGGTGCTTAACGTTTTCTCTCCTATATTCTCCCATACATTGAAAAAATATTAAGCACCTTCCAATGTAGCTGGGGTTACGGGTCACCTATTGAGATGGGAATTGTTTCAGAAGTTAGTTCATGTCCCCAGCTAGATCAGTCTAAAATATCAAGTTGACACACTCCCTCCCCATGAGCTATGCAAAAAGGTGCTTAGCGTTTTCTCTCCTATACTCTCCCATACATTGAAAAAATATTTTTTTGCTTGTCACCACGAGGCTAATAGCGCACTCAGGACAATCTCAATTCTTCCCAAATTGTGTTGGTGAGTTTAGCACGGACACTGGGTAGTCCTTGGTGACCAGCAAAGAAATGTCCAATTGCTCAGGTGATCACCACAAGGCATATTACACTTGTATACATACAAAAGTACATACATTTTATTATATGTGGTATATGGACACTGGGGAGAATTTTTGGTTGACATCAAAATGCATCTTTTTGTTATCAGAAGGAGCGTACTAGGTCCAGGAGTGTGTCTGTGCATTCGGATTTGACCTATGATGCATCACGTGCACACAGGAGAGGCCGTGGTGACAAGACAAAAAATGACATTTTTTTTGCTTGTCACCACGAGGCTTATAGTTCACTCAGGACAATCTCAATTCTTCCCATATTGTGTTGGTGAGTTTAGCATGGACACTGGCTAGCCCTTGGTGACCAGCAAAGAAATGTCCAATTGCTCAGGTGATCACCACAAGGCATATTACACTTATATACATACAAAAGTACATACATTTTATTATATGTGGTATATGGACACTGGGGAGAATTTTTGGTCGACATCAAAATGCATCTTTTTGTTATCAGAAGGAGCGTACTAGGTCCAGGAGTGTGTCTGTGCATTCGGATTTGACCTATGATGCATCACGTGCACACAGGAGAGGCCGTGGTGACAAGACAAAAAAATGACATTTTTTTGCTTGTCACCACGAGGCTTATAGCGCACTCAGGACAATCTCAATTCTTCCCAAATTGTGTTGGTGAGTTTAGCACGGACACTGGGTAGTCCTTGGTGACCAGCAAAGAAATGTCCAATTGCTCAGGTGATCACCACAAGGCATATTACACTTATATACATACAAAAGTACATACATTGTATTATATGTGGTATATGGACACTGGGGAGAATTTTTAGTCAACATCAAAATGCATCTTTTTGTTATCAGAAGGTGTGTACTAGGTCCAGGAGTGTGTCTGTGCATTCGGATTTGACCTATGATGCATCACGTGCACACAGGAGAGGCCGTGGTGACAAGACAAAAAATGACATTTTTTTTGCTTGTCACCACGAGGCTTATAGCTCACTCAGGACAATCTCAATTCTTCCCATATTGTGTTGGTGAGTTTAGCATGGACACTGGCTAGCCCTTGGTGACCAGCAAAGAAATGTCCAATTGCTCAGGTGATCACCACAAGGCATATTACACTTGTATACATACAAAAGTACATACATTGTATTATATGTGGTATATGGACACTGGGGAGAATTTTTAGTCAACATCAAAATGCATCTTTTTGTTATCAGAAGGTGTGTACTAGGTCCAGGAGTGTGTCTGTGCATTCGGATTTGACCTATGATGCATCACGTGCACACAGGAGAGGCCGTGGTGACAAGACAAAAAATGACATTTTTTGCTTGTCACCACGAGGCGTATAGCTCACTCAGGACAATCTCAATTCTTCCCAAATTGTGTTGGTGAGTTTAGCATGGACACTGGCTAGCCCTTGGTGACCAGCAAAGAAATGTCCAATTGCTCAGGTGATCACCACAAGGCATATTACACTTATATACTTACAAAAGTACATACATTTTATTATATGTGGTATATGGACACTGGGGAGAATTTTTGGTCGACATCAAAATGCATCTTTTTTGTTATCAGAAGGACAGTACTACGTCCAGGAGTGTGTCTGTGCATTCGGATTTGACCTATGATGCATCACGTGCACACAGGAGAGGCCGTGGTGACAAGACAAAAAAAATGACATTTTTTGCTTGTCACCACGAGGCTTATAGCGCACTCAGGACAATCTCAATTCTTCCCAAATTGTGTTGGTGAGTTTAGCACGGACACTGGGTAGTCCTTGGTGACCAGCAAAGAAATGACCAATTGCTCAGGTGATCACCACAATGCATATTACACTTGTATACATACAAAAGTACATACATTTTATTATATGCGGTATATGGACACTGGGGAGAATTTTTGGTCGACATCAAAATGCATCTTTTAGTTATCAGAAGGAGCGTACTAGGTCCAGGAGTGTGTCTGTGCATTCGGATTTGACCTATGATGCATCACGTGCACACAGGAGAGGCCGTGGTGACAAGACAAAAAAATGACATTTTTTTGCTTGTCACCACGAGGCTTATAGCTCACTCAGGACAATCTCAATTCTTCCCAAATTGTGTTGGTGAGTTTAGCACGGACACTGGGTAGTCCGTGGTGACCAGCAAAGAATTGTCCAATTGCTCAGGTGATCACCACAAGGCATATTACACTTATATACATACAAAAGTACATACATTTTATTATATGTGGTATATGGACACTGGGGAGAATTTTTAGTCAACATCAAAATGCATCTTTTTGTTATCAGAAGGTGTGTACTAGGTCCAGGAGTGTGTCTGTGCATTCGGATTTGACCTATGATGCATCACATGCACACAGGAGAGGCCGTGGTGACAAGACAAAAAAATGACATTTTTTGCTTGTCACCACGAGGCTTATAGCTCACTCAGGACAATCTCAATTCTTCCCAAATTGTGTTGGTGAGTTTAGCACGGACACTGGGTAGTCCTTGGTGACCAGCAAAAAAATGTCCAATTGCTCAGGTGATCACCACAAGGCATATTACACTTGTATACATACAAAAGTACATACATTTTATTATATGCGGTATATGGACACTGGGGAGAATTTTTGGTCGACATCAAAATGCATCTTTTTGTTATCAGAAGGAGTGTACTAGGTCCAGGAGTGTGTCTGTGCATTCGGATTTGACCTATGATGCATCACGTGCACACAGGAGAGGCCGTGGTGACAAGACAAAAAATGACATTTTTTTTGCTTGTCACCATGAGGCTTATAGCTCACTCAGGACAATCTCAATTCTTCCCATATTGTGTTGGTGAGTTTAGCACGGACACTGGCTAGCCCTTGGTGACCAGCAAAGAAATGTCCAATTGCTCAGGTGATCACCACAAGGCATATTACACTTATATACATACAAAAGTACATACATTGTATTATATGTGGCATATGGACACTGGGGAGAATTTTTGGTCGACATCAAAATGCATCTTTTTGTTATCAGAAGGAGCGTACTAGGTCCAGGAGTGTGTCTGTGCATTCGGATTTGACCTATGATGCATCACGTGCACACAGGAGAGGCCGTGGTGACAAGACAAAAAAATGACATTTTTTGCTTGTCACCACGAGGCTTATAGCGCACTCAGGACAATCTCAATTCTTCCCAAATTGTGTTGGTGAGTTTAGCACGGACACTGGCTAGCCTTCGGTGACCAGCAAAGAAATGTCCAATTGCTCAGGTGATCACCACAAGGCATATTACACTTATATACATACAAAAGTACATACATTTTATTATATGTGGTATATGGACACTGGGGAGAATTTTTGGTCGACATCAAAATGCATCTTTTAGTTATCAGAAGGAGCGTACTAGGTCCAGGAGTGTGTCTGTGCATTCGGATTTGACCTATGATGCATCACGTGCACACAGGAGAGGCCGTGGTGACAAGACAAAAAAATGACATTTTTTTGCTTGTCACCACGAGGCGTATAGCTCACTCAGGACAATCTCAATTCTTCCCAAATTGTGTTGGTGAGTTTAGCATGGACACTGGCTAGCCCTTGGTGACCAGCAAAGAAATGTCCAATTGCTCAGGTGATCACCACAAGGCATATTACACTTATATACATACAAAAGTACATACATTTTATTATATGTGGTATATGGACACTGGGGAGAAATTTTGGTCGACATCAAAATGCATCTTTTTGTTATCAGAAGGAGCGTACTAGGTCCAAGAGTGTGTCTGTGCATTCGGATTTGACCTATGATGCATCACGTGCACACAGGAGAGGCTGTGGTGACAAGACAAAAAAATGACATTTTTTGCTTGTCACCACGAGGCTAATAGCGCACTCAGGACAATCTCAATTCTTCCCATATTGTGTTATTGAGTTTAGCACGGACACTGGCTAGTCCTTGGTGACCAGCAAAGAAATGTCCAATTGCTCAGGTGATCACCACAAGGCATATTACACTTATATACATACAAAAGTACATACATTGTATTATATGTGGCATATGGACACTGGGGAGAATTTTTGGTCGACATCAAAATGCATCTTTTTGTTATCCGAAGGAGCGTACTAGGTCCAGGAGTGTGTCTGTGCATTCGGATTTGACCTATGATGCATCACGTGCACACAGGAGAGGCCGTGGTGACAAGACAAAAAAATGACATTTTTTTGCTTGTCACCACGAGGCTTATAGCTCACTCAGGACAATCTCAATTCTTCCCAAATTGTGTTGGTGAGTTTAGCACGGACACTGGCTAGCCCTTGGTGACCAGCAAAGAAATGTCCGATTGCTCAGGTGATCACCACAAGGCATATTACACTTACACACAGGAGAGGCCGTGGTGACAAGACAAAAAAATGACATTTTTTGCTTGTCACCACGAGGCGTATAGCTCACTCAGGACAATCTCAATTCTTCCCAAATTGTGTTGGTGAGTTCGGCATGGACACTGGCTAGCCCTTGGTGACCAGCAAAGAAATGTCCAATTGCTCAGGTGATCACCACAAGGCATATTACACTTACATACATACAAAAGTACATACATTTTATTATATGTGGTATATGGACACTGGGGAGAATTTTTGGTTGACATCAAACTGCATCTTTTTGTTATCAGAAGGAGCGTACTAGGTCCAGGAGTGTGTCTGTGCATTCGGATTTGACCTATGATGCATCACGTGCACACAGGAGAGGCCGTGGTGACAAGACAAAAAAATGACATTTTTTTGCTTGTCACCACGAGGCTTATAGCTCACTCAGGACAATCTCAATTCTTCCCAAATTGTGTTGGTGAGTTTAGCACGGACACTGGCTAGCCCTTGGTGACCAGCAAAGAGATGTCCAATTGCTCAGGTGATCACCACAAGGCATATTACACTTATATACATACAAAAGTACACACATTTTATTATATGTGGTATATGGACACTGGGGAGAATTTTTGGTCGACATCAAAATGCATCTTTTTGTTATCAGAAGGAGCGTACTAGGTCCAAGAGTGTGTCTGTGCATTCGGATTTGACCTATGATGCATCACGTGCACACAGGAGAGGCCGTGGTGACAAGACAAAAAAATGACATTTTTTGCTTGTCACCACGAGGCTAATAGCGCACTCAGGACAATCTCAATTCTTCCCAAATTGTGTTGGTGAGTTTAGCACGGACACTGGCTAGCCCTTGGTGACCAGCAAAGAAATGTCCAATTGCTCAGGTGATCACCACAAGGCATATTACACTTATATACATACAAAAGTACATACATTTTATTATATGTGGCATATGGACACTGGGGAGAATTTTTGGTCGACATCAAAATGCATCTTTTTGTTATCAGAAGGAGCGTACTAGGTCCAGGAGTGTGTCTGTGCATTCGGATTTGACCTATGATGCATCACGTGCACACAGGAGAGGCCGTGGTGACAAGACAAAAAAATGACATTTTTTGCTTGTCACCACGAGGCTTATAGCGCACTCAGGACAATCTCAATTCTTCCCAAATTGTGTTGATGAGTTTAGCACGGACACTGGCTAGCCTTCGGTGACCAGCAAAGAAATGTCCAATTGCTCAGGTGATCACCACAAGGCATATTACACTTATATACATACAAAAGTACATACATTTTATTATATGTGGTATATGGACACTGGGGAGAATTTTTGGTCGACATCAAAATGCATCTTTTTGTTATCAGAAGGAGCGTACTAGGTCCAAGAGCGTGTCTGTGCATTCGGATTTGACCTATGATGCATCACGTGCACACAGGAGAGGCCGTGGTGACAAGACAAAAAAATGACATTTTTTGCTTGTCACCACGAGGCTAATAGCTCACTCAGGACAATCTCAATTCTTCCCAAATTGTGTTGGTGAGTTTAGCACGGACACTGGCTAGTCCTTGGTGACCAGCAAAGAAATGTCCAATTGCTCAGGTGATCACCACAAGGCATATTACACTTATATACATACAAAAGTACATACATTTTATTATATGTGGTATATGGACACTGGGGAGAATTTTTGGTCGACATCAAAATGCATCTTTTTGTTATCAGAAGGAGCGCACTAGGTCCAGGAGTGTGTCTGTGCATTCGGATTTGACCTATGATGCATCACGTGCGCACAGGAGAGGCCGTGGTGACAAGACAAAAAAATGACATTTTTTTGCTTGTCACCACGAGGCTTATAGCGCACTCAGGACAATCTCAATTCTTCCCAAATTGTGTTGGTGAGTTTAGCACGGACACTGGCTAACCCTTGGTGACCAGCAAAGAAATGTCCAATTGCTCAGGTGATCACCACAAGGCATATTACACTTATATACATACAAAAGTACATACATTTTATTATATGTGGCATATGGACACTGGGGAGAATTTTTGGTCGACATCAAAATGCATCTTTTTGTTATCAGAAGGAGCGTACTAGGTCCAAGAGTGTGTCTGTGCATTCGGATTTGACCTATGATGCATCACGTGCACACAGGAGAGGCCGTGGTGACAAGACAAAAAAATGACATTTTTTTGCTTGTCACCACGAGGCTTATAGCTCACTCAGGACAATCTCAATTCTTCCCAAATTGTGTTGGTGAGTTTAGCACGGACACTGGCTAGTCCTTGGTGTCCAGCAAAGAAATGTCCAATTGCTCAGGTGATCACCACAAGGCATATTACACTTATATACATACAAAAGTACATACATTTTATTATATGTGGTATATGGACACTGGGGAGAATTTTTGGTCGACATCAAAATGCATCTTTTTGTTATCAGAAGGAGCGCACTAGGTCCAGGAGTGTGTCTGTGCATTCGGATTTGACCTATGATGCATCACGTGCGCACAGGAGAGGCCGTGGTGACAAGACAAAAAAATGACATTTTTTTGCTTGTCACCACGAGGCTTATAGCGCACTCAGGACAATCTCAATTCTTCCCAAATTGTGTTGGTGAGTTTAGCACGGACACTGGCTAGCCCTTGGTGACCAGCAAAGAAATGTCCAATTGCTCAGGTGATCACCACAAGGCATATTACACTTATATACATACAAAAGTACATACATTTTATTATATGTGGCATATGGACACTGGGGAGAATTTTTGGTCGACATCAAAATGCATCTTTTTGTTATCAGAAGGAGCATACTAGGTCCAGGAGTGTGTCTGTGCATTCGGATTTGACCTATGATGCATCACGTGCACACAGGAGAGGCCGTGGTGACAAGACAAAAAAATGACATTTTTTTGCTTGTCCCCACGAGGCTTATAGCTCACTCAGGACAATCTCAATTCTTCCCAAATTGTGTTGGTGAGTTTAGCACGGACACTGGCTAGCCCTTGGTGACCAGCAAAGAAATGTCCAATTGCTCAGGTGATCACCACAAGGCATATTACACTTATATACATACAAAAGTACATACATTTTATTATATGTGGCATATGGACACTGGGGAGAATTTTTGGTTGACATCAAAATGCATCTTTTTGTTATCAGAAGGAGCGTACTATTTCCAGGAGTGTGTCTGTGCATTCGGATTTGACCTATGATGCATCACGTGCACACAGGAGAGGCCGTGGTGACAAGACAAAAAAATGACATTTTTTGCTTGTCACCACGAGGCTAATAGCGCACTCAGGACAATCTCAATTCTTCCCAAATTGTGTTGGTGAGTTTAGCACGGACACTGGCTAGCCCTTGGTGACCAGCAAAGAAATGTCCAATTGCTCAGGTGATCACCACAAGACATATTACACTTATATACATACAAAAGTACATACATTTTATTATATGTGGTATATGGACACTGGGGAGAATTTTTGGTCGACATCAAAATGCATCTTTTTGTTATCAGAAGGAGCGTACTAGGTCCAGGAGTGTGTCTGTGCATTCGGATTTGACCTATGATGCATCACGTGCACACAGGAGAGGCCGTGGTGACAAGACAAAAAAATGACATTTTTTTGCTTGTCACCACGAGGCTTATAGCGCACTCAGGACAATCTCAATTCTTCCCAAATTGTGTTGGTGAGTTTAGCACGGACACTGGCTAGCCCTTGGTGACCAGCAAAGAGATGTCCAATTGCTCAGGTGATCACCACAAGGCATATTACACTTATATACATACAAAAGTACATACATTTTATTATATGTGGTATATGGACACTGGGGAGAATTTTTGGTCGACATCAAAATGCATCTTTTTGTTATCAGAAGGAGCGTACTAGGTCCAGGAGTGTGTCTGTGCATTCGGATTTAACCTATGATGCATCACGTGCACACAGGAGAGGCTGTGGTGACAAGACAAAAAAATGACATTTTTTGCTTGTCACCACGAGGCGTATAGCTCACTCAGGACAATCTCAATTCTTCCCAAATTGTGTTGGTGAGTTTAGCACGGACACTGGCTAGCCCTTGGTGACCAGCAAAGAAATGTCCAATTGCTCAGGTGATCACCACAAGGCATATTACACTTATATACATACAAAAGTATATAAATTTTATTATATGTGGTATATGGGCACTGAGGAGAACTTTTGGTTGACATCAAAATGCATCTCTTTTGTTATCAGAAGGAGCGCACTAGGTCCAGGAGTGTGTCTGTGCATTCGTATTTGACCTATGATGCATCACGTGCACACAGGAGAGGCCGTGGTGACAAGACAAAAAAATGACATTTGACAAACTGAACACAAAGCAAGTGAACATATTCAGTTCATATACCTCAACCCCAACCCTACACAACCACACCTCGAAGATGCAATTTGGTAATATCTTCTCTTTGCAGAGGAATACTGCTATGTCCCTTACAGTGTTCGCGCATTCTTCGACGAAGTTTCTATCACAGGAAAGCAATAATGCACATACAGTCTGGAATGCAGGAAAACTTTACATACCCTCGGGTTTTATAGTATGAAACAGAAGACTTTGTAAAGCTCCCTTGCCGTAGCTACGAGCTACGTAGCTCCACCATCTTCGAGTATATTCAAATTTAGGAAATACTGCAACATCATATAATATGCATTCCTACGCGTAACTACTACAGTGAATTTATATTATTTATATTGCGCGAACAAAATGGCCGATGTCAAAACGACGACAATTAGGATTTGGGCTAGAATTTGAGCGCAAAGACCTCAACGAACTTTAAATCTTCACCGAAGGTTCTTCTAAACCTATTAGAGACGATCAAGAGATTTGAGTGCCTGGGGGTGGCCTATTCTCCGAATTGAACATTGAGGGCAACTTTAAATAGCGCAGATAATAATAATAAAATAGATAGGTCACGGTGGCGGGGTGGTCAGGTGACACGATTCTAGGCTCCAGGTCGCGGGTTCGAATCCTTCATAGGACGGTTTTTTTCTCTGAAAAAAAATAGCTCACTTCCTGGTGGTCAGTCGCAATACTCTCTACAAAGAACCGTAGGGGGGAGCTTTGGGACTCGCGGCTGACCTCCCAGCTAGAATAGTGTCTTCTGCATTTGTGGAATGACGCAAGTACACAGTCTCTGTGGAAAGTCCCTGTAAAACTCTACATATATAGGAGTCTTTGACCCTGAGTGGGTGACCTTTTTTATTAATTACAAATCCGAGAATTTCTTCATTTTTTCAGAAGTTAGCTCATGTCCCCAGCTAGGCCTGTCTAAAATATCAAGTTGACACGCCCCCTCCCCCATGAGCTATGGAAAAAGGTGCTTAGTGTTTTCTCTCCTATACTCTCCCATACATTGAAAAAATATTATCACCTTCCAATGTAGATTCGGTTACAGGTAACCTATTGAGATGAAAATTGTTTCAAAAGTTAGTTCACATCCCCAGCTAGGTCTTTCTAGATTATCAATTTGACACGCCTTCTCTCATATGAGCTATGCAAAAGGGTGCTTAGCGTTTTCTCTCCTATACTCTCCCATACATTGTAAAAATATTAAGCACCTTCCAATGTAGCTGGGGTTACGGGCCACCTATTGAGATGGGAATTGTTTCAGAAGTTAGTTCCCATCCCCAGCTAGGTCTATCTAAAATATCAAGTTGACACGCCCCTCCCCCATGAGCTATACAAAAAGGTGCTTAACTTTTTCTCTCCTATACTCTCCCATACATTGAAAAAATATTAAGCACCTTCCAATGTAGATGGGGTTACAGGTCACCTATTGAGATGGGAATTGTTTCAGAAATTAGCTCATGTCCCCAGCTAGGTCTGTCTAAAATATCAAGTTGACACGCCCCCTCCCCCATGAGCTATGCAAAAAGGTGCTTAGCGTTTTCTCTCCTATACTCTCCCATACACTGAAATATATTAAGCACCTTCCAATGTAGATGGGGTTATGGGACACCTATTGAGATGGGAATTGTTTCAGAAGTTAATGCATGTCACCAGCTAGGTCTTTCTAAATTATCAAGTTGACACACCCTCTCTCATATGAGCTATGCAAAAAGG
>OZ026555.1:4647294-4679794 GCA_964020155.1 Chondrilla cf. caribensis | reverse complement strand
GAGGACTCCACAGTCCCATATTGCAGAGTTCCGGATCCGTACATCGATTATCTATGGTCAATTTTGTCCCATGGGCGCTTGTACGAGAAATAAGCACCACAAAAATGGCGAGCGCCAGTAGTCTGAATGAACGACTTTTTCAACAGGAAAAGTGGTGTCGCGCCTTCAGAAAACACTCTCCCAATCTAAGAGTGAGTCTCCATGCTAGTTCAGACGACATTGCGGCCATGATGGTCGTGAGAGAAGCGTTTACAGAAGTCGAAAGAATAACTGTTCTTGGAGGGAGAAATGGGATAGAGAAAATGGACCAGATTATGGAGTACGTGAAAGGAAAAGACTCCTGGGTGTCGGAAACGTTTTGTGCTATCTTGGACGAACTGGGACACAGTGACTGGGCGGACACTTTACGACGAGATGCCGGTTAGTCGGTTTAGATCATATTCGCCCCACTTAGAATCGAGGATGTGGCCATGTAATCACTTAAATTCCATGCTGGCATTAGAACTACATGTTTAAGTATGTGTATGTGTCCCCTGCTCATGTTCATGTGTGTGTGACCCAACCCCAATTTGTGTGTGTGTGTGTGTGTGTGTGTGTGTGTGTGTGTGTGTGTGTGTGTGTGTGTGTGTGTGTCCTGCTTGTGTCCACGTTTATGTGTTTATGTCCTCTGCTCATTTTCTCCAGGTGTCCCGATACCTGACAGAACGCCCAAATCCTCCCAGACTGGTAAGACCATATGAAGTGTATTCAGTTGACTTGGGTTTGATTTTTGTGTTCATGGAGTGTTAATGTTGACAAAGTAGGCAGGCATCTCTGTAAAAAGAGGCAAATTTGCAGAGAACTGTAAAGTTACGTATTCTTCCCTGATATGTATGAATGTTCCTTTTAATTTTTTTACACCTTGATCAGATTTAAAGAATACATTGGTACTTTGTGTAGCTCAGGTGTATGTGTCCTGACCTTAGCTGTGCACATTCTCACCTCTATTTCCTTATGATTCCTAACATTGTAGTGTTGGGATGATGCTTGTGTGTTGGTTCCGAAGTTGCCAGATGGTAGCATTGTGTCCCACACTTCCTTTCATAATGGTGTGTCTCCGTGTGTGTGTAGATTCAAGTAGAGACGGCGAGGATGAGGAGGATTTAGGGCCAGAGGACACCAGTAACAGTCGACTGAGTGAGTGTGTGCAGTGTGTACAGTGTGTGCAGTGTGTACAGTGTGTGCAGTGTACGTACGTGATGTGAAGAGTGTGTGCAATGTGTGCCCTGTAATGACTACATTGTATGCAAATATTGTGTGTTTGACAGGTACCTAATACTGTATGTTACTTGTGTGTATGTTATTGCTCTCTCTTACACACACACACACACACACACACACACACACACACACACACAGAGGACAAACCAAGCAAACGTGAGCTTCTACTGAAGATAGTACCCAAAATTGCTGATCGATGGAAGTTCATGGGCATCTTACTTGGTCTTGACGATGACCTCAAGCAGATAGACGCAGATCACAAAATGGTCTCCGATAAGTGCTACCACGTGTTGGAGGCTTGGCTGGATGGGAAGGGGGGCAGCCAGATCACGTGGGAGGCCCTTTTGAACGCCTTGGACGCCGAGGGACACAAAGCATTTGCAAAAGAACTGAAAAGACAATTAATCAGAGGAGCAAATTTATGTGGTTAATTTTCCAGTGCATTGTACATACGTATGATTTATGAGCTCGTAGAGCCACATATCCCGTGGGAATCAGGGATTGTGTATGTATTCAGAGAGGTCAGGCCTCTAACACATATCTCTGAATGTGTGTAATGATCAGTGGAGGCATTTGGACTCCAGGGAGATCATAAACCTGCATGCATGCATGTGCAAACATGATGGATGGCATGCTGGTAGGTCATTTGAAACTGGACACTTTGTAAGTAGTCCATGTTGACTGAGTGGGGCTCCCTCTGTTGCCCCTAAATGCTGAATTAGCTATAGAATAGCAGAATTCACGACTGTGAGTGAGACTTTCTTGTTGAAGGCCTTAATTTTGGTAGCTGTTGTAGGATCCACACACTGTAACATGTTGAAGGATTGCTGTAAAGCTAGCAACTCCTGAACCCATTTATCTATACAATGCAACCGCTAGCCTATGTCAAATTATAATAGCCTGAATGAATATGCAATGACTGAGCATGCACAGCATTGGAAAACCGTGACTACACAGACCATGAACCTGCACACTTGTGCTATAGCTAACAAAACATGGTGGATCATATGCATGTTAGATGGTGATCTGGGTACACTGCAAAGTAGTCCATGTTGATCAAGCGTATGGAGTATCCTGTATTGGAATCTCAAATTATTACAAAATGACAAATTAGAATCATGGTAAAATTCCCAACAAGTGGGCACTTCAGTTGCAGGATCTATACATTGTATATAGAAGGGCGATGAAAGACTGTAAGGTAGGATGCGGCGAAGAATGCTAACAATTCCATAGACCGTTACTGACGGCGTTAGTAGTGAGATTATGAATAATATGTATTCGGAGCCTTAGGCCAAGAAAATGGCCACCAGCCATAGTATCGATCGCGATATCAAAAAAGAGCCGGCCATCGAAGCTATCGATAGAAATCTCGATCATTTGGCGGATTTTCTGTGTCCTCCTGCAGAATGGGCCTTAAAGTTAAGGGAGAAGGGATTTCTAACCGGGGGTACTTTTGAAAAAGCCACAAATGATTCCAGTTCGGAAACAAATAAGAAGAGGGCCACCCGGATGATTGGCGATATTCAGCGATGTATCAGGGTGGACGACCCGAACTCTTTCAGAGTACTAGTCAACCTGATCAAGCAGGACACACACGGGAATTCACTGGCCAAAAAGCTGATAAGTGAGCGTCATTGTACGTTTACTTGCCAAATTAAATGGCTGCCCGTATGTTTATGTACATGTATTATGGGAGATGCCATTAGATCACTCGGACCGTATAGATACTGATACTTACTGTACAATCAAACCCCACGTACAGGGCTATGATAATATAATGCAAATAATGCACTTGAACCAAATTATCAGCACTGGTGAGGAATATAAATTTGGTTTGTTGTGATGTAGTGTACCTATAGAAAGCAAATCCTGACAAGAAGAACATCTTATAACAAGAACTGATTTTGTGGGTCCCTTATCTTAATGAATTTCTAATATAATATTATACATAGTATGTAAGTTAACACACAGATATATCCAATAGATTAATCTTTATCTGATGGGTCAACACTTTTACACTATATACCACATAGTTACTGATGTACAATTCATTATTGGTTGAAATTACAGTACCTCTTTTGATAGTTGGCATCTAATGGACTATGTATGACATTTTCACAGTTCATACATGGGTAAATATTCAAATTCAGTAATTTAGAGGTATTATTGTTTGGCTCATAGCATCCTACAAAGCTAACAGAGGAGGCTCTGAAATTGACTGCGACCATGACGATAACATGCACTTGGAGAATCATGATTGCATTGTTGACAGTCCTTCAGATCAGCAGCTTCGGTCTGTTACTCGATGTACATCTTCCAACCATTCCTTGAGGTCATCTTCCAACCATTCCTTGAGGTCATCTTCCAACCAGTCCTTGAGGTCCTTGCAGCGTTTTGATATTGAAAGCTTATCTCAGTCATCACTGTCACCCATTAACTCAAGCACATCAAATATTTTTGATTCGATTTTGATGAGGCCAACCAGCAATATGTCCATTAGTGATCAACCAAGCTGCTGTGATAGAGATAGTGTCTTACAGCAGCTCTCTGATTCGGAAGTATCCAGTGATGATAACGAGTCTAATTCTGACTCAGAGATCAGCAGTGAAAGTACCGGTAGGTGTGGCACTGGGTGTGGTAAACGTTTGTGTACATGTCTGTAATGTACTAAAACTCATAGGTAAGTAATGTAATGCACATGTAATTCTATAACTGTTACTACTTTCACTAGATGAGCTACTCCACTATGAAGGCTGTTTTTCCAGCACCTGGTGTATGTCACATAAGACTGTGCTAAATGTCGTGTTGTATAAAAATACCACATATACTTGCATGAACTCACATACAATACATCACTTCTCACGCTTTTGTTTGAAAGGTATTGCTAGATCAAAGTTTCAAGGTCAGCTGTTCCACGTTGGTAAAATCCTCAAGGCCACTTTGAGTGAATGGAAATGGTCGTTTGTGATCAAGCTCATATTTTTGTTTGAGATCGTGGCTAGCAATATCTGGGCAGTGTACTACATAGCCTACGTATGGTTTTACAAGGTAATAACTATTGTAGGCTTGCCTGTAATACTGTAATGGTTTGTGTAATCTTAATTTTCATACCACCCTTCCAGGGAGAGTACAATCTACCTGGCATATTTGTATTGTTATGGGCAGGATTTATTTTAGCAATGAGTCTTTTTGCCTTTTCTTACTGGTAAGTTACTCAATCCATCTCCATAATATTGTCAATTCATGGCTGTTCCTGATGGCTATTGTAACGGATTCAAAATCTGGATTCAATCTGATTGTGTTATAGTGCATATGCAAAAATTTGCCTGGGGTTGAAAGATGGGTCACATTGTGTTAAGAACTGGAGAGGAAAGAAAGGACAGCACATAACAAGAAGAAAGTATTGGGAGAGAATTGAACGAGCTGTTGTGTGCCTTCAGTGAGTGTTTGTTCTGTTGCATTATTCAGTTTGAATATACAATGTAATTGTAGTGTTTGTATTTTTTAAGGGTTGAGGGGAGTTCATTCTCCGGCTTTGTGGTCAAGCTCAATGCGGAGAATGTCCTTATAGTGTCTTGCCTACACTGTTTCGAGACTCCAACTGGACTACAGGCAAAGGATTCTACATCTCAGTGGAAGTCAGTATGTAGAAGAGTTAAGAGGTGCAAGTTTCGATTTCACTACATCAGCAGTAACAGCTACCAGGAGCTGGCTGGAAAGGAGCTCCTATGGTGTGGAAATAGTGACAAGAAGAATTTATTTGTTGATCCGGTATGTATGTGTTCTGCCACAGTGTGTTTTGTGTGTATACATGTGTGTGTGTGTGTGTGTGTCACTGTGTGTGTTTGTGTGTGTGCTTGTGTTTGTGTTTGTGTGTGTGTTTGTGTGTGTGTGTTTGTGTGTGTGTGTTTGTGTGTGTGCTTGTGTTTGTGTTTGTGTGTGTGTTTGTGTGTGTGTGTGTGTGTGTGTGTGTGTGTGTGTGTGTGTTACAAACATGCATATACGCAGTACTAAAGTGGTTGGAGATAGTGAATGCTAAAGCAAGTGTGTGTGTACAGGCCATTTGAATAGGGGTAACCATGGAGGCCTAACCTACCCCACTTCCCCTGAACCATATTTTAATGCAGACATAGTTGATGATAGTTTACCTAACCTCTGATGAAACTAACCTTTAACTTTAAATTAGCATTCTTGAACATGACGACAACATGCTAAAGTCAACCATATTGAGTATTAATTACATTCATAGCCTAATGCACATATTGTGTACATAATCCATTGCTGCATTTTAGCCTCCCCACTTTGTGAAACTTCCTATGGGCCTGGTGTATAGCTATCATATATGTCTCCCCACCTCTCTCAGTGTGTGCGCGAATGTGTTTTTTACATCAACAGCATGGAAACATTTTGTACACACAGTTGCACACATTAATGTGCAGTCTGTTGGATTAGTATATGTATCATATCTTATTCGAATGCTTCCTAGTCATTTTTGTCTCCTTTGCGTCCCGTACAGGTAAGAGATCTACTGGCAGTCAGGATCAATACTGGAGCATTACCCCAGTGTGTAACACCCCTGGACGCCAGTGTAATGAGAAGCTACTTACAAAACAGGGCCACCTCCGAGCATTGTTATTGGTTGGAGTGTCATGTGACCATACTAGGCCACCCAAATGGAAATTCTTTGTGCCAGTCTGGAGGGGAGGTTGTGAATGTGGAAGAGAAAGGTCGAGTGAAACAGTACATGTTGAAGGGCCACTGTGCACGAAGTATCATCCTTATCTAGGATTCCATCACTGATTTGTGTGTCTTAACTCATGCAATGAATGTAGTATAGCATATACATGATACCATACACCTCTGATAGTGGGTGCACTTTATGCTCTGGTGTAGCAACCCTACCTCCTATACGTATGAAAGACGTGTTTGTGTTACTCTTTACAGATGAGAGAATCTGCTACGAAGTCAGGACGGAGGATGGGCATACAGGTGGTCCTGTTGTTGTGACAGTGATGAAGAAGGACAAGACTATGCCTGTTGTCATTGCTGTTCACTCTGGTGCTGATCCCATGATTTGTGAATGCAACCGAGGACAACTACTATGGCCATTCTTGGATGACATTGATTGTCGCAAAACCCCCATTATGAAGTGTATATCCATATAATTATGATATTTATTATATTGAATTTGCCTTTGTAATACTATACTATGTGGGTTATTTTTTTACTGTACAGTTACAGTTACTGTATGAAAAATTTATTTATTTTGCAAGAAATTTTTCTATTGATGCATAACTACAACAATAATGATATTGATTCTTAACTTCCTGTTCCCATTCACATCTTTATCCAGTGTACTGTAGACTGTTTACTCATATAATAACTACATACTGTAGTATAATTATGATAATATGATATTTTACTTATGTACGTGCAATGATTAAAGAAGTAATAATAAATGGATATGTAAAATGTATACCTTACTTGCAACCCATCTGCCACCTCTCACCTTTCACCTTTAAACTTGCCTTCACAACAACGCGTAACACCAAATGGGAGTTGGAAGGTAAAGTGGATGTACAGCCATGGATGAATGAAAAGATATCAACAAACTACAGAATGCTTTACTCAAATAATAGTTACAACTATCAGCAAAATATACCAGCTGTTAAAGCATTTTCCAGAAACATAGTCTTAAAGTTATAAATGTACTAGCAAAATCAGTGCAAGGCGACTTGCTCAAACTATATATAGCATCTTATGTATACCATATACTATATATAGTATCTTATATATAGTTTTCCCTATATAGAGTATGACGTATGAATATATTATTATTTTTTCATCATCCACCTTGCACTCCTGCGTTGTTGGAAGAATTCGCTTCTTTTGAACTCTTGGCACCCCAAACTAATCAATTCTTCGTGTGTAAGTGCCGGAGTTCTCCATACAAGACAGATCGTTTATCGAATTATGGATATCGATTTCGAAAGTGAGTTTTTGATTGATATCGTAAAGAAAGGTGGGCGTCTCCGAAGATTGATCAGTTACTGATAACTGTGTTGCACCGTGTTGAGTGATTAGTCTATTAAGATTCGTGAAATTATCCTGAATCACGAACGCACTCATTTGACGCTGTTATATGTCTACATTTATGTATAGGAACTCAGCCTACGGACGATGGACTCGGGGGAGTCCTGGGGCATTGCCCGGTGTGGGATAAATTGGCAGTACGCTTGGGTGATACCATTGACCAAATAAGTGCTTACAAGGCTAATAATCCACACAATACGGATGCAGCTGCATTGGCTGCTCTACAGCGATGGAGGGACGGGAAAAACGCTGGTTATCCTACCACATGGAAGTTTTTGCTGGAGAAAGTGAAGGAGGAGAAGGGAATACACGTGGCTAACAAGTTAAGAGGGAAGATCAGAAATGAAAATAACTGGACGCAAGGTGTGCATATGCTATGTACTTGTGTATGTATAGAGTTTCACCATGGATATTGAACATTTAATCTTATGTTGCATTCTGTGTGTTCACTTATAGATATAGAGCAATCTGAATCGGTTGATTCAGGGCAGCCCAGCAGTTCTGTACCTGGTCCAGTATCCAGAGTGAAAAATGACCCACCAAACAGTGGTGAGTTTTCAGTGATTGTCGGGCCTAGCCTACATTTAACACATCCCATAGTTTTAGGTATGCATGTGGATGTGGTACACAAGGTTGCCTCCTGTTACCATGGCAACATACAATATCCACTTGCTCGCAAGTCCAAATCAAACTAGATTTGTACATAATAATATGATCATGATCATGACATATTGTAATGTGTAGTATATAATAAACACCACAGCATTGCCATTATTTCAGGTGAAAGATACTCAGACTGTGACCCTAAACCGGAAGAACCCAAAAGCAGATTAGGTATGGCATATTTTGCAACCATGGCATTGTACACCCCTGTATCACTAATAATTGTTGCTACAATGAAGATTTTTTAATAATTTAACTGTAAACAGCCTTGAATTCAGTCAAATGTGAGGGCCTGTTAATGACCAGCCCAATGTACTTGTACAGAAGTATATGAATATACTCATCCTAGCTCACATCCTGTGATACAGCATTGCACAGGCCTAGGCATGTGGGTATATGAATAATAGTACAATTACGTGCTTTGAGGTATATAGTGTGTTGCTGCATGTCCTCAACTGCCTTCTAAAACAAAGAGAAACACTGCTTTTTGTACGTTACCCGTCAATGTAAAACTGACGTTAAAGGGCTTTGGGTTATCTCCCTGGGTTAGAGCTTAGCGGAACACATAAAAGTTGGATGCATATTTTAAGAAGACCCAATACTTATTTCAGTCTCTCCTTACACACATGCATGTGAACACACACATACTTTCGCATGCACACATACACAGTCACACGCACGAATACACCCACATAGGCATGTACATACACCAACATACACACACATACATGTACACATGAACATGTACGCACACAGAGTCATGTACATGTATATACTTATAAGTTATAATACACACACCTGGATGTATAACAAATAATAAATCATATGATGACTAAAATTGAGCACGTTTGTAGAATTGGTAGCCCCTTTAGTGACATCCACCTTTTATAGCTTTATTCTGTGACTTTACGTAGACCAAAAGCCGTCCAAACGAGAAGTTTTGAATGTTATCGTGCCAAAAGTAGCTGCAAAGTGGGAATTTCTCGGCATCCAACTGGAGATTGATGACGAGGCAGAGCAGATCAAGAAGAACCATGAGGAAGTTAGAGACCGCTGTTTTCACATCATAAATGCATGGATGAACGGGAAAGGAAGAAGGCCCATCACATGGAAGGTTTTAGTAGATGCAGTCAAAAAGGAGGGATATAAAGATTTTGCTGATAACATCCAGGAAAAGCTGGAGAATGGAGAAGAACTTGAATAGTGGGCTGAAGATTAAATTAGGATGTAGGACTTTGACACACACACCATGCATTTTGATGCAAATTGTATTTTGTAGTGTTTGTATCTTTTGATCAACTAGGTGTGACTATGTTATTTGTCCAGGGTTCCTCCAAAGGGGGGTACCAGGGCGCTCCCCCCCCCTATTCTCTGTTCAGGGTCAACAATTTTTTGTTAGAAGATAGATTTATAATATTATTGTGTTAAGTGTTAAAGCAATATTGATAATTATACATCAAAACATTCATAGTGACCCCCTCCCCTTTATTTTTTTTCTGTGGGAAACACTGTTTGTCTTTATATGAATGTGGGAAAGTAAGAGAGATGTATAAGTGTTATACGTAGTAGTATATAACATGATGGAAAATAATTTATGCATATTGTCATTGTACAGTGAAACCTCTCTAATCCAACACTCAATGGGACCTGAAAATATTGGATTAGCAGGTTGTTGGATTATGGAGTGTCTCTTACCATATTTATGTATGGTGACTGTACCTCATATAATGGTTGGATTAGAGAGAATGTTGGATTATAGAGGTGTCGGATTAGCGAGGTTTCACTGTACTTAGTTTGTGTTTCTATGGTGACAAATCAGAATACAAGGCCAAACAAAATTAAAGAATTGTAGAAAAAGTAAATGCAGAAATTCCAAAACTGGAAAATTTGACACAACAAACTGTACTTCACTCCAGCTTGAGTGTGTGAGTGAGTTACATGGGTGAGTGCAAGCATGTGGACTAAACAACACAATGGTTACCACACTCAATAGTCACGACCACAGAAACTCATGTTCAGAGATGCAAACTCACAGGCTTATGGCCTATATCATTACATGCGTAGATGGTACACACTTCACAGTACGCATGATGGGCATGGCCACACACACACACATACACAGATGTACAATATAATGTATATATAAGTTTACCATAGAGAACTTGTTCATGGACACCAGATGTGTAGTCTATAGATCTAGAGTGGAGGCTTGTTGCCCAAGTGGGAGACTGTGTGAGGTGGTGCCTATAGTGCCGGTGGTGCCAGTGATGCCAGCAGTGTCAATAGTGACCATGGTGTCTTGTGATGGTGGGACATCATACGAAGCAGTCCTGGTGGTGGCTTGTTGTGGGAGTGGTAGCTCAGACGATCCTGTAGTAGTACCACTATCTGTGCTTCGTCTGCTGCTGACGGACATGTCTCCTGCAGTAACACCAGATGTGCCAAACACACTGGCTGCAAACAAATATATATGCACTAACACAGACCATTGAAACAGACAATAGTATCACAGTTACGACTACGTTTATGTAAGTTTATTTGCCCTGGGGAGGCCTTTTCAGCCCGGAGGCTGCTATACTAGGAGCCCAGTCAAATCATACCTCCAGCAGTTCAATATTTACTATATCATACAAACTCATGCATCAGCCCCCGGTGATGTGACGTGAAAGGGATATTACAAAATCCTAACAATCCTACACTTTGTACACAAGTATGTAAGAACAGGGCTGAACTTAACGCAATGCATAACACGTGCATGTACCCTAAGTTATACTTCACAGGTTATATAAATGAACTGAATGAACTGCAATGAATTAATGAAATTATAGCTGACATTTCAGCAGCTGTAGCAGTACATACATATAATATATTTCTGTAGAAAATGGAGGGTCCTTTCTGTTATACTGTAAGTACGGACGAAGGCTTTTTAGGTGCTAATAACATTGGAAAACCCTGAAATAAACCTCCCCACTCTCTGTCCATTGGCAGTTCACGCAAACGCAGGAGATGACAGTCAACATTACATTACAGTTTTAACATTTTAAATTGGAGTACTACATATAGATAGCTACACGATGTGAGTAACTTATCTGGCTTCAAGTTAGGAGTTAATTGAAGAGCTAAAAATTGATCGACAAGATATTCTTTGTTTCCGATTTTCGATCTCGACGTTTCCATCGGACTACTTTCTAGTCGAATGGAAGTGAATCGGCAACATAAAAGCTGATACAACAGCATTGAGAACCATTTTCTTTGGTTGGACTGTTGCTAGGCAGGCCAAGTAATTTTTGGCAGGACAAATCCTGCCAAAAACTAACCCATGATAAAAAAATCATGCTGGTCAAAATTTTTCATAACAGTCTACAGTTACCCGAGTTGTTATACCTACCATTTTACTCTATTTATAGCTACTGCGTGCCAATAAAATTGTCACATTGTGCCATAACACGTGGCACTATTGTTCTGCGTCTTGTAGCTAGGTGAAAATGGACGAACGTTATAGGAGAAGCATCCGACAGCTTAGCCAGAGACTGCAGGAGTCTCTACCGATAAGCTCCTTTGAGTCAAAACTTCATGAAGACGCTGGTGGATTCTTGAATACAATAGAATATATGAATGTAACTCATCTTACCAATCCAGCCAAAAAGGTTGATGAACTTCTGAAGCTGCTTCTCGGGAAAGATAACGACGCTTTCGAACGTTTTTGCGCCATTTTAGAGAATAGTTCTTATTCCCATTGGGCTCAGGAATTACGAAATGCTGCCACAGGTTCGGAGTTTATGTTTTATGCCATATATGCAGGTGCGGTAGCCGCAGTTCCTGAAATGTGTGTGCATGTGCACGTGTGTGCATGTGTGTGTGTGTGTGTGTGTGTGTGTGTGTGTGTGTGTGTGTGTGTGTGTGAGGGGGAGAAGTTAGCTCAGGTTAATTCATAACATGATTTCCTGGGAAGTTGTGATTGTACTGAACCTGCTTATTTCTTTTATCCTATGGATATCTACCATCAGCTAGTAAGGGCTACTAGTGCATGACCTTAACTTAAACTTTCCATGGATCGTACGTATTCACAGAGAACTAGATGGCCAAATTTGCATAAAGCCAAATTCCAATTTGTATTCCACATGCATGTGTTATATTTGTAAGGCCAGGGTACATTTGCAACTACTCTGTTGTGGACCCAGTATCATGCATACCCTCTTGACCTGCATTGGGCTGGTACACCTGATCCACTCATGTCAATACTGTCTGGCTATGCAGTCAACACTGAAATGTTCACATTCCTGCATGTGGTGTTTGTTTCCAAGACTTGTTGTTACAGTGACATGCTGCTATATTGTGGATATCTTACATGAGAATTTCTAATGACACCAATAGACAAAATATGTGGTGAGGTGAGATCAAGCGCTACCAAGCCTGTACTAAATTATACAATGCAGTATTTAAATGGGAGTCTTTGTAATCATTACCTGTTTGCATGCCAACAGGTGACAGATCTAGTGGAATGTATGCCTCTCCTACCACAGAAAGACCTGTGGAGAATCCCGGCACTATGCAAGGTAGTCAAAATGATGGTAAGGTTGCAAGTAAAATGGATGAACTGTACTTAGCCCATAATACTCAATAATAACATGTATTATTTGATTCTATTTTACTTCATTGTTATCTGCATGGCTAAATCCTTTCTTTATTTGAACCATGCAAGTGCAACTGTTGCAGCTACATATTTAAATTCCAAGTTTAAATATTAAAATGTGGCATATGTACATATATGATACCAAACACTTTAAAATCAATTTAGGTATTAGGAATCGCGGACCACTTCCACCTAGCAGTCATGGAATTAATTTAAATTGTCCGGAAGAGATACGTAAGTACTTACCAGTCTTTTAGTTTGCTACTACTGTCAAATGAATTATCTTATTCAATATTATGCTTACTGGGCTTCCTGTTGTGAATGCACATGGATTAAAGCATCATGATGGTATCTGCAATAATAATTAGCTTCAACATCTGTGCGGCTTGAAACAAAATCTGTATTTTCCACCTGACTTTATAATACAACCTTTCATGCAAATAAAAAATGAGGAATTAAAGAATCTGGGTACAATAGAACACATCTTGACTAATCTGCACCGTTACAAGTCTTGGGGCATTTGCAGCTGTTTTCAAATAGTGAACACAGGTGTAAATTCGTGTATATACATTGTATAATAAACAACTAAAGAGATACTGTACCTATACTCTTAAATTAGATTCATAAAGCTTATACCAAGGTCGTGTTCTAAATTACTGTATCTATAATACCCCTTTCACATGGACTAACTAACCCGGGTCAACATGTTCACATGTGCATGTTAAACTCAATGTGAATGGAAAGCAGGTCCAACCCGGGTTAGACAACTGGGGCAGACTTGCATGAGTTAGTGGTTCCATGTGTGGATATTAGTCCAACCGGCTGGACCCCAGTATCCCTTAATGCTATAATATTATGTAAACATCTAAAGGGGTGGAAAGAGAAAATTTGGATTGAGCAACAGTGACTTTGGGTGGTGCAATATCAATCATTTTGTTTTAATGCAAATTGTGTTAACTATATTCATAGCTACGATGGCCACATGTTATGATATCAATCATTGTTCAATTGAATTAGCAATGACCTTATTATATAGGTCCCTACAGTATCTTGAGTGGTAGAGATACTGTTGATATTGATCATGATCCTTTGCCACAAGAAACACTCCTTAAATTTGGTGGTCCAGTGCTATCATAACATTTACGTGGTCTAACCTTATGCAATTAACCTTACATGGTCAAACACTGCAGAGTCTAAACATCTGTTGCTGGACCTACTGTTTTCCCTTAATTTCTCCTATTTTCCCATTTGTGTAATACGGTAATATACAGTGAATATTCGTTAATCCGCCAAACCATTTTATCCGTCATATTATTATGAAACAAATTTGCTTGTATGGCTACACTATACAAGTAATCTGCCATCTCGCACTTCCGCCATCCGCCATTCTTCTGTGTACCAATTTGCATGTTGTATGGGCTTCAGTAACTGTTACAGATAATCCGCCAAGTTTTAAGAAGTTGCCTCAGTGTAGAGCAAAATAGCAGCAAAGTGTTCTAAAATTGACTTGACAATGAAGCAGAAGAAGATCCCAATTACAGAAAGAGGAATCCAACGACAATGTAAGAAATACTCACAGACTGTTTCTCGAAGAAGCAGAACGTACTGTACAAATTGCATGACGAATGGCAAGAAGCATCCTGAAGAAGATCAGTATAATACGCCATATCATTAGTCGTCCTAAATATCGTCCGAACCAATTACAGCAGATTAATGAATATTCACTGTTAGTATGGTATGAAAAATACTAAATGCTTATCTCCTTGACCTTATTTCATATAACAGTTAACGGTTATCCGTTACCAGTTCACTGCATGGTGGTTATCTTATTACATAATTGTTGATGCCTGTGTGTGTGTGTGTGTGTGCGTGTGTGTGTGTGTGTGTGTGTGTGTGTGTGTGTGTGTGTGTGTGTGTGTGTGTGTGTGTGTGTGTGTGTGTGTGCGTGTGTGTGTGTGTGTTTGTGTGTGTGTGTGTGTGTGTGTGTGTGTGTGTGTGTGTGTGTGTGTGTGTGTGTGTGTGTGTGTGTGTGTGTGTGGGAATGTGTCATTCTGTTGTGTGACACTGTATTCAGAAACCTATGAAGCATATGGTGGAGGGAATGAGATAGACCCCAGGTCTGCTGCTGACAATAATGAACCACAACCTACATCAAGTTCATCGGGTGAGTCCAATGGTATGTTGATGTGGCCGGGGAAGGTTCAAGGAAGATCACAGACTCTATGAATATACACTTTTTGCAGTCTGTGTGAAATTAAGCAGCAACTCAAAGATGATATCATGTAACAATGGTATAAAACAGAGTGAAATATGTCCATTTATACGCAATTACAGTCCCTCTGCTGGCCCTATTTCTGTAATGCTTTAAATTTTGTCATGTGACAAACAGTAAAATTTGTTTAAAATAGACTTGAGGGTGAGGTCAAATCAATACTGGGCTACACGTAGCCTATTGTATAGAGTCTGATCTCAGTTTAAATAGGGATGGGAGTTATTGTTAGTACTAACAGTGCTGCCATATTCTGTCCATTGTCATATATACTGTATATCTATTGTACACCTTACACATTGTGTACGTGTAGGTCTGTGTGAACTTTGATGAAGTGCATTTAGTTTTGAAACTGTTTCTTGCTGTACTATAGGTTTGAAGGGAACAGGAGATGTTGGAGTAAGGCAGCGTAAGTTCATTTGCTGTATGTATTAGGAGATTGCAAGTTTACGATTGTTATATTGATTATTATTGTGCAACAGCTAATACATTCTTATGTTGATTGCACTGTATTGTATCATGACTGTAATAGGTAACATCCCACAACAGCCAACTGATGGCCACCCACAACAGCACACTGATAGCCGCCCACAACAGCCAACTGGTAGCCCCTCTCAACAGCCAACTGGTAGCCCCTCTCAACAGCACACTGGTAGCCCCTCTCAACAGCACACTGGTAGCCCCTCTCAACAGCACACTGGTAGCCCCTCTCAACAGCACACTGGTAGCCCCTTACAATTGCACAGGTGGATTCAGTCTCCGTTTCAGCATCATGGAAGGTCAGGATTGATACTTTTTCTTATAAGTAATGCAATCTTCTTGGCCTATTTCTGGCTCTATTATGATTGCAAAAGGGTAAGTTATAAAGAGTCACCGTTTATAGTGACAAAATTGCAGGGTTCATATATTTTAGTTTTGTTTACAGGGACTCATAACAATAGTATGTACAATATTGTACTCTTTCATTTCTATTGGCATTCCAGTTTGGTAAGTTTTTGCGTAAATTGCATAGATTATGCTGTTTGAGTGGTTAATACTAATTTTAACTGTATAAGTGAATATTAAACTATCAGAGTAGCAGTGTGTGGTAAGTTGTGTATTCTATCAAATAAAATTGAACTTGGTTTAATGACCATAAATTACTCATGTTTATTACTGCATCTTGTTCCCCATTTTTAGGTGGTTGATTGGTTCTTGCTGGCAAACTGAAGAGGACAAAACAGGAAGTACCAAGGAGACGGATTTTGGGACAGACCTTCCACATGGAGAGCTCATAGTTGAAAATCATAAATGGGATGTTGTTGCTAAATGTGTGATCCATGGCAGGTGCAGTACCTTGTATACATACCCATGACAATTAACATGCATTCAATAGACGTTCAAATGTAATTTTAGAATGTAGTCATGATAGCTATAGCAGTCGTTGAAATGGTTATTTTGTATCACATTAGCAATGCATTTGTAACTAGTACGTTGATGAAGTGATATACAGGTATTGTTTCAATACAGCTGTGAAGGAAACTTCACTGCATGCCTTTCTAGTCAAGTGGCAAGGGAGCTGCTACTATGTTACCGCCTACCATTCCTACTTGAGAGAAAAGGATGCTGAGAACCCTAACTCCCCTTATTGGAAGCCAAAGAAACTGAGGGAGGATGGCAGGTTGCAACGTATTGGTGATAATATTCTCATGGCCGATTATGCATTCCTTTTCAACTCACCTGATAAGCCAGTATCAATCAAAGGGAATGAATTCTTGGCTGGCTGCACAGTTTATTTTTCTTGTGTATGTTGATATCTATTTGTAAATGCTAATATAATATATATTATGTATATGCTTCGATTTAAACGTATTTCTCTACTGTAGGTAGTGTATATACGTATATGTACACCATTATAGTGGGGAAAATTTGCTGAAGTAAATTGTACAATCTCATGATCACTCAAAAAGACTTCATATTTAATTTCACAATATTATTTTAAAGTTCTAGTAGTTCTATGTTTGTGCGTGCATGTGTGTGTATGTGTTTGTGTGTGTTGGGCATGCATATTATGTCGTGTGTGTATACGTGGGTGATCATGAATGGATGGATGAGTGCATGCGTGCATGTGTTTGTCTGTTTCATGAGGCAAATCTTTCACAAATTCAACCAAATCATATGAACTTTGAAATTAAAACCTGGCAATTTTGTCATGCACTGTACATCTGATTCATGTTACGCTACATGACAATTGAGTGACAGGCACTGCAGGCAACATGACATTGTTTCATAATGACTTCATGCAGTATGCTATGAGTACACTGTTTGGTCTTTGTCAATACAGGGAATGGACATCTTGATTGTTAACTTAAGGACCGATTCACTGCCAAGTGATGTGGTTGCCAACTTTGATAAGTTAGAAGACACTAGTGTATATGTAGAAGGGATGGATTTTGACAATGAAAAAGACCGGAAATCTTTTCATGAGAGCTTTCTTGATGAACGTACTGTTGTAATTTATGGTCATCCCCGTGGCAAAACATTGTCCCGTTCAGCTGGTGATATTAAAGAAGATAAAATGAAGAAATTCATTGAAGGTGCATCACACATCATAATACCTTGATGCTAATTTGCTTGTTGTACAGATTCCATTTTGTTAGTTGTTCTTGCCTGTTTACATTTTAGAAGGAGAGGTGTATTATCATGTCAGAACTGATAAAGGTTCATCTGGTAGCCCAGTGCTTGTTACTTGGAAAATACATGGAGAAAATTATCCAATGTTTGTGGGAGTCCACTCTGAATCTGGTCCTAGGTCCAAGAAACACAATATTGGTCATTTTCTACTGCCATTTTTAAAAGATGCCCACAATGGTAACAAGAAAAGTGACTATGTCCAATTTGTATTGGAAAGCACAGGCTAATAATCAATATTAGCCTTAATATAGAAAATGGAATTTTGCATTCATAGTTGTGTTAAGTAAATTATGCATAAATGTATTAATTTGACTAAATAGAATTTTGTATTGATCTAACTAACATTGCAATGTATTTTTGTATTGTTTTAGCAAACAACAGTTGTTTATTGTACAGTTGCAGTTCTAATCACTTGAATATTGCTATATAATATGGTGGTTTTACTGGAAATTAATTGTTTTGTCATTAATGATTTAAGCGAAGTGTTATTTCAGAGCTTCTCAGTTCTTCAATGAGCATAATATTGTGGTTGCTTGTGTTTGTTTTTTTCCCATCCCCCACTACACACTGTATATATACATATATGTTATAGTTTGTAGCACACGCACGCACGTACGCACGCACACACACACACACACACACATTGGAAAGTAAGAGGGATTTATAAGTGTTAACATGATGGAAATAATTCATGCATATTGTCATTGTACTAAGTTTGTGTTTCTATGGTTATAGGATTTCTACTTTTCTTAGAAATATTTTTCACATAAAATGTTTGTAGCAAACAAAATAAGGTTGATACAGTTGAAGTACATTTCATTTAATAAAATTACCATTTGCTATAACTTAACCCAGTAACCAATTACAATGATTTTTTACTACAAAGGTTAATTGTATCATACAAAAAGCTAGCAACATCTGGTCGTTCAGAACGCCTCAGTTCTTCCATGAGTACATCGTACCGCGGTGGCCTGTTCTTGGCGTTCCCCCTCCCCCACCACTTCAAGCACTCGATGCATGACTGACGGGGATCTCTGGGGAACTGCTCCTCCACCTCTTTCACTTTCCAGTCTGGGACTGCCAGATAACCACAGAGAATTCTCCAATCCTTTGGGAGTAACTTACAAACATCTTGAATATCTTCAACGGAAGGAACATCCGACAACTTTGTACATTGTGGTGTAGCATCTGTGGTGATAAACCAGAATACAAGGCCAAACGAAATCAAAGAATTGCAGAAAAAGTGCACTTTCTGTAAATGCAGAAATTCCAAAACTGAAAAATTAACAGGCAGCCATTTTGTTTCTATGACAATATGTGACTTACGTGTCATAAAGTGTACAAATCCCATTATCACACCAAGGGCAACCAACACACAAATCATAGGAGCAACAGCAGATTTCCTGTATGATCCAGCACTTCTAGAGGTCTCGGCAGCGATGGGAACTGAAGTGATGGAGGAGGTGAGGACACTCAACACTTTACATTGTACACACATACTTACAATTCTAGTAAAGCGGCTTTAAAATTGCAGAATGCATTGTTATACAGGTGCACACACGATAATATCACTTCAATTACTGTCTGTGCACATACCATCTGTATTTTGCTGCAGTTGTTCATTATTCTGACCACACCCACTTCCTGTGGGCTGACGAATCCTCTGACGAAGGGGTTCCCTCACATAAGGCTCTGGCTGTGGTGCTGCAGAACACAACAAACTGTACTCCACTCCACAGCTAGGGTGTGTGCTCCAGGCTGTACTCCACTGGAGCTTGAGTGTGTGAGTGAGTTACATGAGTGAGTGCGAGCAGGTGGACTAAACAATACAACCACACTCAATAGTCACGACCACAGAAACTCATATTCAGAGATGTAAACGCACATTATACTAACAGTCTATATTATTACATGCGTAGATGGTACTTATTTCACTGTACGTATGACAGGCATGGCTACACACCCACAGATGTACGTACGTACATATAATGTACATGTTTACCATTGAGAACTTGTTCATGGGCACCAGATGTGTAGTCTTGAGTGGAGGCTTGTTGCCCAAGTGGGAGACTGTGTGAGGTGGTGCCAATAGTGCCAGTGGTGTCAGCAGTGCCTATAGTGCCAGTGGTGCCAGCAATGTCTGTAGTGCCAATGGTACTAGTAGTGCCAGTAGTGACCATGGTGTCTTGTGATGGTGGGACATCATACGAAACAGTCCTGGTGGTGGCTTGTTGTGGGAGTGGTAGCTCAGACGATCCTGTAGTAGTATCACTGTCTGCGCTCCGGCTGCTGCTGACAGACATGTCTCCTGTAGTAACACCAGATGTGCCAAACACACTGGCTGCAAACAAATATTAACATAAATGCACTAACACAGACCATTGAAACAGACAATAGTATTACAGTTACGACTACATTTATGTAAGTTTATTTGCCCGGAGAATCCTACCAATCCTACACTTCACACACAAGTGTGTAAGTATAGGACTGAATTCGACACTGTGTATAACACATGTACCCAAAGTTATACTTCACTGGTTGTATGAACAGTACAAATGAACTGAATAAACTGAGGGCTTGATGATTTGACCTCAGCTGTAGGCAAACAATGTATGTTATTCGTTATCTGTTACTGCCAACACCATTCACGCTGTGTGTGGTCGTCCCTCTTACCGAGCTTCTCTTCGATATCATTCCTCATTCCACAGCTCTTCTGGACGGCAACAAGCACCGACTCCCATGTTCTCTCCCCACTCCCCACCTTCTTCTGGAGCCAAAGTTTGAACACCTCCCGACAACACTGCTTGCTAGCGTGCGGGTTGTCCTCACGTACAAGGTCCAGGACATGTGCCTCTGCCCCCAGGTACAGCCCAGTGTCGTACCAATAAGCTGCTGTCACCGGAACCACATGCTCGGTGAGGAGTATGAGTGTGGGCTTGACAGAGTAGAATGACGGTCCTGGAGTAACCGATGGGAACTGTTACTGGACACCCAACACATTTGAATACATAAAGGTATGTATATACAGATGCATGCACACACGCATGCACACTTATACACAATGGTACACATGGGCACATGCCACATAGTATACAAGCACACAGCATGTGTGCACAAAAAGAGCATACACACACACACACACACACACACACACACACACACACACACACACACACACACACACACACACACACACACACACACACACACACACACACACACACACACACACACACACACACACACACACACACACACACACACACACACACACACACACACACACACACACACATACAAGCACACACACACACACGCACAAGTACACACACATAAACACACACACACACACACACACACACACACACACACACACACACACACACACACACACACACACACACACACACACACACACACACACACACACACACACACACACACACACACACACACACACACACACACACACACACACAAGCACGCACACACACACGCACAAGTACACACACATACACACACACACACACACACACACACACACACACACACACACACACACACACACACACACACACACACACACACACACACACACACACACACACACACACACACATAATTCCAACCAATTCCAGAAGGTACTACAAAGCAAATGAAATGTGGTCATTTAAACAAGTAACAATGACCTATGAGAGACTATTGACTTGCAAACAGGTATGAGGAAGTTACCATCAGTGGGCCATACTTGTATAAAACAGCAACTCACTCGGACCACTTCTGGGTGTGGGCACATCGTTGTGCTCCATGTCCCGAGTTACACCTGCTTCAGTGCTGCTCACGGTAGCAGCGACTGCAGCAGGGAGACCAAACACGCTGGATAATAGCACTCAGTTATACACTATACAGATATTATGATCAAGTGCACACTGCATAAACACAGCTAATCGTTCAGTAGCCTAGTCTTGTGCAGCCAGACCTCAGTTCTACTATGGAGGAGGATGGTTTGGCTATGCAAGACTACCCTGACCATAGAGATCTTGAGACTAGAGCAGCTCCTATCTAAACCCCAACAAGAACATATCAATGTAATGGGTCTGGCAACGCAAGACTATGCAATACTGAGGCAGTAGACCATAGATATTGCGAGTAAACATATTAACCGAGTGTTCACGTTCCAGCAGGGCGACTCACTCGAACTTGCCTCTGTTCGTAGCTTATCTGCCCATACACGATTGTTGCTCTTCTCTAACACTCTACAAAACTTATGAAAAGCTTCATTGTCCTTCTTAACGAGGATGTCGAGTAAAACCGTTACTTTCTTAACCTTTCCGCGAGCACTTTTGACGTCATCTTCTTCGAAATCATTCAAAAATCCTTCAGAGTCTTGATGGAGTAAAGCCAGAAAGTGATCAACAATAAGATTTACTTGAAGTTTGGGACGAAGGGCTAAAATAGCAGATTTGTTCGGAGCGTCCATCTTTATCTAAAGGGATTTCCCCTACTTGCATTATTCGTTTTTTGGCGCGGAAACTGCCAGAACTCAGGATGGAGGAGGAATTGGAAGAGAAGACCAGAATTATCGAAGAGCTGCAGGAAGATCTTATCAAATCAGCCACACTCGGTAAAGGTCTTTTGGATAGGAATAATGAGCTTGAGCAAGAATTAAAGGAACAAGAAGACTTGTACACGGAGAAACTTGATGTACGTACGTGTACCCGCCTGTGCTCTCATGTCCACTAGCAGCGCCCCATTCTCTCCCTGATCAAATATGACTGTATTCTAGTGATTTCAAGAGAAAGTCATTCAATATGTAGTGTATGGAGGGATGAACTAACGTCTATCCTCTGCTCCTGTATGTTGCAGGCCTTGGAACAAGATAATTTTGTTCTAAGAAGTAAGATTGAAGCTCAAGAAAGATTACTGTCTGAGCAGTTTGGTGAACTTGATCAACTGAGAAGTGCATCACAGGAGAAAGAACGGTAAGAATGCCTTTATTACAATGGCTATTGGTGTACCTGTTCAGACCATGGTGTACCTGTTGAGTCCATGGTGTGCCTGTTGAGTCCATGGTGTACCTGTTGAGTCCATGGTGTACCTGTTCAGACCATGGTGTACCTGTTCAGACCATGGTGTACCTGTTGAGACCATGGTGTACCTGTTCAGACCATGGTGTACCTGTTGAGACCATGGTGTACCTGTTCAGACCATGGTGTACCTGTTCAGACCATGGTATACCTGTTGAGACCATGGTGTACCTGTTCTGACCATGGTGTACCTGTTGAGACCATGGTGTGCCTGTTCAGACCATGGGACCATGGTGTACCTGTTCAGACCATGGTGTACCTGTTCTGACCATGGCGTACCTGTTCAGACCATGGTGTACCTGTTCAGACCATGGTGTACCTGTTTAGACCATGGTGTACCTGTTCTGATCATAATGTACCTGTTTAAACAATGGTCTTAGACTCTACCTTTGTTTAACCATGGTGTATCTGTTGAGACTATAGATTTATGCACGTACGTACGTATGTACTCTGCTAATAATTGCAGCAAACATCTGGAATTTGAGAAGCTACAGAACACTCACACGAAGACTGTAGCTCACTTGGAAGCAAAGGTGTCTGGGCTCATCGATGAACTGGACAGTGCCAGAGAAGAACAGGAGAACATGAAGGAGAAACTGGAGAGACAAGAACTGCTTCTCTCCCAGTGGAAGGAGAAAGCCAAGAGTTCATCCAATACGACGTGCCTTGAAGTAGAGATGGGTACCCTTCAGAACACAGTGACCAAACTGGAGAGAGAGAATGAGGAACTTCTAGTGAAGGTTTGCACATATGTGTGCATACTGTACTCAATGCAGAGGCTGTATTCAACCCATACTGTAGAGGTTCCCAGTGTATTTGACACATGTGTAGCAGTGAAAAGTAGCTAGTTTGCCAGTTTACATGTATATCACCAAGCTCCAATGGATACTCACAATCATGTATGTGCTTATGTCAATTCAGCAATTGTCTGTTGTGCACTGGTCTGCCTTGAATGTCTGTGGTCTCATTAATTCTCTCTTTATCACTGTGTATATGTGCATGTGTGCGTGCACAACAGCTTCAAGATGAGGCAGCTGATGTTAGCGTGTTACGATCAAGCGAGGAGAAGTACAGAAACAAAATAGTCGCTATCCAGGAAGAAGTTGATGAACACCTTGAAGAGATTAACTCACTTCACACAGCACTTCAAGTGAATTACGTATTTCTGTGTTCTGGCTCTGTGTGTGTATGTGCTTACAAATAGACTGTGTCGTGTGCTGACCTTCCTGTACTGCCTCCAGGCTACCAAAGAGAAGAACATTGAGCTGACGCAAGAAGTCCAAATGTTGAAAATTAATGCAGAGAATGCTACCAAACGCAGAGGAAACTCACTATTTAGTGAGGTTGGTCTGAAGTACATACGTACATATAAAGATATACACACATAGGCAGGCACACAAGCACACACCACATATACGCACGCACGCACGCACACACACACACACACACACACACACACACACACACACACACACACACACACACACACACACACACACACACACACACACACACACACACACACACACACACACACACACACACACACACACACACACACACACACACACACACACACACACACACACACACACACACACACACACACACACACACACACACACACACACACACACACACACACACACAGAGTGTTATAGAGTGGTGCCTATACATACGCATTACTGTTCTTTAGTAAGATGTTAATTGTGTGCATTTTATGCGATTTGTGTGCTACATATGTACATACTTACCTATTTTACAATGCATAAATATTTACATTTACTACCTTATTGTCTATCATGTAGGTTGAAGACCGCAGAATTGAGACTGAGAGGAGGTTCATCAGTCTGAAAGTGAAGCACGAATCCCTGGAGAAAGCCCACACAGTCGCTCAGCACCAGCTGAGGAAGTTGAAGGTACTCACAGGTTCATGTTCACATTGTAGTTCAGCTGACGCCGACGTCCTCACCCAGTTTGCCACAAGGCCTTCCAGCTTTTATCAACTCTACTTCACGTCAACACCGCCACCTGTGAAAGGCTACAGCGCTTTATTCGACCAATGTGAGGATGGCGACATTGACAGAGTGCATCTAGGGAACACATCTCCTCTTGCTTATTATCACACTGCCTGTGATCCCGAAAATCCACTCAGTGGCCTGTGTGACAATGTGTTTGACAACGGCTTTTTTACTCAAGAGAGATTGCCCGACAGTGATGATGGGGACATAGAAGAGTGCATCCCACAGTTGTACGAAGATCCACATCTATCATCAGAAGAGGTTCACTGTGATAACCTCTGGTACGACTACGGGGACATCTATGGGACTTTTTCATCTAGTGATACCTGCCAATGTAAGGATGGTAAAGCTGATGTAGTGAGGTGTTCAGAGGTTCCAGTACACCCGGTAGAATATCCCACGGAGATGAAGGATACAAGCCTTTCAAGTGGTCATGATGACTCAGCAGCCACTGTTTTCTACAGCCATGTTGCGTCCCCTGGCTTACGAAGTCCTTCTGCTACACAGCGGATGAACAAAAGCCACTCATTTCCCCCAAGTGAAAGCACTGAGGTACCAAGTGCAGACAGTAAGAAAGAACAAAGGTATGAACCTTCACGAGAAAGAAGGAGCAGTCAAAGGGATGCGATGTTCCAACATCGACGTCGCTCAAGCTCAACCAAGAAGAGAGGAAGACGAAGATCCTCCGTGATGACACCAGATTTGTCCGTTCTGCTCAATAGCAGTGATGCAAGCTTCTACAGTTGCTACTCCTCGAGAGTCCCTCCTTTTGACGATTTCACTACAATGCCGGACAAGAACAAACCCCTCAAGAGTGCCGTGAAGACCTTAGTTCTCTATGTGATGGCCAATGTGTTCAAGAATCTACTGGGGCGATTCAAGAGGCATTCACGTTGAACCTTGGTCACTTGTTTTCTTTGCTGTATACTTGAAAATATGTGTGTTCAATACCAGTATGAGTCATTTCATGTGCCCATCAAGAACTAGACACGATTTTAAACTCAACTATTCATGTACATATTATGATTTTCTTCTCATTCCATACCCACTACTGTTTTGTTTCAAATGTGAATTTACTTGTTGTTGAAGGATATGAGGACTAGCATCGATCTTGTCTTTGTGGACTCACACATTTGCCTAGCAAGGGTTGGATGGCCGGATAGTGTCCACAGATGTACCTAGGTTTTAGAAGCAGAGGAGATCTTGAGATTGCCCATATACATAGTACACACACTGGCTTGCCGTCACCTCTAACATACTATACATAATAATTAGCCCAAATCATTAGGTATTGTCGTGTAAAATGTAGTTTGTAACTATCATCCCAATCATGTCTCAAGCCACCTTTCACCTTTGAACTCACCGTTACCACAATGTTCACCACCAAATGCAGTTCAAAGTGAAAAAACTTGAGAATTGGGTGACGCATGACAACCACACTACAAATCCTGTACCACTGTGTAATAGTATTGGTACTGCTCTGTGTCACATTGCACCAAACATTGCACCAAAACATTTATGTGCTTGCTTTTGTCCTTAGGCAAACATGAGAGCGTTTTTGACAGAGAAAGGTCAAAGTACTGTAGTCAGTAATCATGCCCAGAGGTTGGAGGGGGCGGTGGCCTCTTATCGATCTCAAGTTGAAGAACTGAGGGTGGAGAATGCCAAGTTGAAAAAGGAAGCTGTATGTACACATTAAATGGATGATGCGTGCACTACACACTCACCCTTGTACATAGTACACACACACACACACACACACACACACACACACACACACACACACACACACACACACACACACACACACACACACACACACACACACACACACACACACACACACACACACACACACACACACACACACACACACACACACACACACACACACACACACACACACACACACACACACACACACACACACACACACACACACACACACACACACACACACACACACACACACACACACACACACACACACACACACACACACACACACACACACACACTATATTCCCATCTCATAACACAGAGTACAACTGTGGCAACTTTCGCTGTGTCTGGGGATGGACAGACTGGTAGAATTGTACCCAAAGAGGTGGCAAATTTTCTCCAGTGTGAGTTGGAGCGAGTCAAGAAGGAAAACAAGGAACTCCAGGAGAAGTTGGACAAGCAGCAAATGGAGAAGCTTTGGGACACTGACAAGCTGAGGGAATGCGAAGGGAATCTACATGCTGCGGAGCGTGAGGCAGTCAAGTGAGTACCAATACATCGACATGAGAGGCATACAACACACTGTGTACTTACTGTAATTGCAGGTAAAATCGGAAATAGGAGCATGTGTGCAAGCACTAGGGGAATCACCCTTGATGGACACGTGCTCCTATTTCTGATTTTACCTGCAATTACAGTGAGCACACATCATGTTGTATGACTCTTTTCAGTCAGAGTGTGCTGTGTCATACATGTGGCGTGTTCTCCTATCAAATGATATGCAGGCTCCATGCCGATGCCGTGAAATATAAGCAGAAGCTTCAGGAATCTATTCATAAGTGGAAAGAGGGTATGTTGTTCTGTCGTGTTCTTCTGAGATGACTTCCTGCTGTTATTCCCTCCCTCACATCAATTTTGTACACTGAATACTCGTTAATCCGCCACAATTCATTTTCAAAGAATATGGTGGATTAATGACTTTGGTGGATTAAGTGGATATTCATTGGTACTTATAAATTATATTGGTACTAGTAATTGTGGCGGATTAAAAGGTTTGGTGGATAAAGCGGTGGTGGATTAACAAGAATTCACTGTACTGCCATGTACTTGAGGGATGCTATTTATAGTGATGATGTCATAGCTGTGTTTGCACCCTGGTTTACTGCATGACCTTCTTCACTGTACTTATCAATATGGTTACAGAGCGGATTCAGAGGGAAAAGTTGCAGTCAGAGGTGAAGCACCTCCGGGACACATTGGCTCAAACTGAGACGAAACAACAAACAAACAGAAATTGGCGTTCTCATAGGACCACCATTCCAGTCCAGGAGGAAGACCCCTCACCCACTACTGGATCCTCTGTGTTGAATAGGAATACCTGTGATGTGGATGTTCCTGTTACTGGAGGGGGTACTGGCTGCACACCTAATAGTGGGAAGATCACCGGGGAAGGTATTCTGGGTGAGAGAAGAGAGAATATTACAAAAACACGGTCATCAATGTCATCTGACAACAAAGATGTGAAGAATCACTCTGGTTGTGTTGACGAAGCTCCAGCTAATGTCTGTGATACTGACAACAAGGAGAACACAGCTTCAGAGTCTGATCTTCCTGTAAGTATGCTTTCATTAATAATAATCCATGTGGGTGCAGATTAACCGTTGTGTAATTTACGACATTTTATTCAAGCTCACACACACACACACACACACACACACACACACACACACACAGACGCACACACACACACACACACACACACACACACACACACACACACACACACAGACGCACACACACACACACACACACACACACACACACACTCTTGTACACACACAGTAACATAACACTATTAAATACCAAAACACTTTGTACTTCTGTTGTCTGTGTTGCTGGTACTTGTGTCATGCTCGTGACATGTGCAGACAATTTCTTTTGTTGTTTGCAGGAAACACAGGAGAAGAGTTCACAATTATTGAAGAAAGCTCATCAGACTATCACTGTGAATAGTGAAGAAGTTGTCAGCAAATGCTCTCAACAGTAACTATAGTAATTGGCGTTAATACTGCCTTTGAAATATTTGTTGTTTTCTGTTGAGATGATGTATTGAGGTTTATGACCCCAAGTCGTGAAGTGGATGACGTGTACGACTTGCGCAATTTCCGACCAATCACATTGCAGTGAAATACTTTTGGCTCGCAAATTCAAACTAATCATTAAAAGAAAATGGAGTCCGATAGTGGAGAATCCACCTTCGGAGCGATTATCGATTTGTCTCAAATTAGCAAGCTGTCCGAAGGTATGCACGTACTCGAGTCTTTTTTCATCGTGTGAACAGCTTTAGAGTATTGCTTTTATCCTTAACTTAGAATTTCCTGCTTTTCCGACATCGTTGTCGGGCAAGAAAGAAAGCGGCACTGTGCGTCAGAGCAATGAGGACACTCCTTCCGATGCATCTCCAAAGTGTAAAGTCTCCAGTTTAGATGTGCCTATGAAATCCAAAGCCTGTAAGGGCCCCGTGGATTCTATGCCTAGTGAAACATCGTCGCCAGAGGAAAAACCACTAATATCTTTCGATACTTCAACTCCAGGTACTGTTTGTAGCTGCTAAGCATCCCGTTAGTGACTAGTGTTGACTTCTGTCCTCCTGTGCACTACCTCCTCTACCCTCCTTTGAGTATTGTTCCTTCTCTATTACCAGAATTGAATCCACTTGCAAGTGACAGTGTTAACTTCCTGACGTCCGATTCTTTCCCTGACGTGGACCTTGACCTGAGCTTTGGGGACAACGAGGGCAGTGGGATCAGTTGCTTGTACTCTGGTGACACCAAAGGACTCCACGATCAGCAGTCCGTGCAGGACATCTTGCAACAGTTGCGCTTTGGAGGAAGAGCTCATCTGATGAGACGAGAACTTGACAAGATCGATGAGATTGAAGCTGACCATCAAGAAGAACCTCTTGACCCTTGTCGAGACTCTCCTGAACTTGTAAAAGACAATTTCATGCCTTCAACAGAACCTGTCAGTAAAACTAATCTCTGTTGTGATGTCGAAGATCCTCTGGTTGACAATGTGTTTGACAGAGCAGCTGAAGACAATCTATTGATTGACCTGGAGGCCGAGGAACCTCCACAGCCAGGGTTAAATGGGACTGTAACGTTGGCACCCCATCACGACCTCTATCGTGTGAACTCCACATTTACTCTCATTGATGGTCCCATTAGTCCGGATCCCCCCGGTAGAGAACAGACGTCCACACAATCATGCAGTGAAGAGCACCAAACCAAGAAGAACAGGCCCTCAAAACTTCCAACATTCTCCAGTGAAAGAGCAGTGGACTCGCTCTCCAATGTGGTTAGTGGTGTGGTGGTGTGTGGCTGTTCTACTCAATGACCAATTGTTGCTGATTCCACAAGTGTGTTTACATACATAAGTACATACAGTGAATTCTCGTTAATCTGCCACCGCTTTATCCACCAAGCCTTTTAATCCACCACAATTTCCCAGTACCAATATGATGTACAAGTACAATGAATATCCAGTTAATTCGCCAAATTCGTTGATCCACCATATTCTTTGAAAGCAAATTGTGGCGGATTAACAATAATTCACTGTAATATTATGTGAACACACAGTTGTAGATGCATAGTGTATGTGATATACGTATGTACAGCTGCTTTGTTTGTACATATGTACTGTATGCATGTGTGGGACACTCAGCTGCTGGTAATGCGTGTTTTCCTACGTCTTAGACTGTCCAGTTGACTGAGTACGTAGTCATGAGAGAAGCTTGGAAGGAACACCAGCAGTCGGAAGACCTGATGAATCCACTTGGTGTATTCGGTGACCACAGGCCAGTGGTGGGCGGCATCCCCAAGTGTGCTTCTGATTCAACCATCTCGGTTGCCTCCTCGGGGACGTACATACTGGAGGAGGAGGAGGACGCAGAAGGTGGTAGATTGGATGACTCCACTGCCGACATCAACACAGCGGAACACAACACAACGAGGACACTCGATAAAGAGTAAGTACATACGTAATGCTTGTGTAGTGTATGGAGCCAAATGGGGCCAAACTTGCAAAGAGGACACTCACCCAAGATTGTGCGGAAACACTTTTTGGAGATTTTGACCTTTCGTATGTACTGTTGTCCACTGAGTGCCGATTTTTCCTCAAAAAGTGCACTTGCTTCTTGTTTGTGAGGCCTAACACATGAGGTACTTCAAATACCTTACATACTGTAGTATGTATGTATATACGTATGTATATACGTATGTATATATGTACATATGTGCATATGCATGTATGTATGGATGGATGTGCTTTTGTATTTGCATACGTATGTATATGTACGTATGTGTTATTTAGTACAATAACATATCTTGTGTCACTAGGGAGGACTGTGAACACAGTATAGGGAACACTGGGAGAGAGGAAGAGTGTAGTTCTGTGGCTTCTCTTGCCCCTAAAACACACTCCACTAAAGGAGGGAAGCAGCCAGCTCCTGCAGCCAAGTTGGCCAGTAAACCCAACACCGCTACCAAACCACTGCAGATGAAGAAACCATTGCTTGGTGCGGGAATACCGAAGAGGTCACAATTGCCTCCAAAGAACCAAAATCCAGTTTCATCCAAACAGAACACAACAGTGCGTACACTCTTGGTACTATGTATGTTTGCAGTGCTGATTATACAGTGGATATGTATGTACGTATGGGAATCCATCATTTGTACAATATGTGCAGTTTACCTATTGTACAGTATGTATGTATGTACGTATGTACACAGGTCACGATTGTATTTGAGTGTTCATATATTCTGCATACGTATGTACGTATGTACCTGTACATTGCAGATTGCACGCAGTGTCCATGTACGAATTAGACACAGGCTGTATCACCTGTTCACTATAGAGTGCTGGCCAGTCCAAGCGAAGGTCGTTTCTGAAGGACCCCAGACCAGTTTCATCTACTCAGTCTGTGTCCGAGCGTCCCTCAAGTACAGCTAGTCCAAAGAACATCACTGGCCGACGGAGTATTATCCCCTCGTCCAACAGCAAGGTATCCTCCAGACGGTCCATCGAATGCAGCACACCTTTCATGTCTACGGGAGCTGTCAGCTGCTATCAGTCCACTCCGGCAAGAACACCATCCCAAGGATCAAGTGGAAAACCAAACGTTAGCAGTCCTACTTTCAGTATTAGCTCGATAGAAGGTTCCGATTCAAAGCAACAGCAGTTATCGGTCGGTCTATCAGATGGCAGTGACCTGTTGATCAATGCCACAAAGTCGGTCACACCGGCCAGCAACCAGCGCAGAAGGTCAGCAATCCCCACACCCGAAAAGGTGAGTCCTGTTGTGTCCGTTTACATACAGAAGAGTATGTACATGCATATGTACGTACGTACGTACGTATTACAGAGGAACCTGTATTAGAGGCCACCTCTATACAAAGACCACCTGTCCTAAGTGACCACTCTTAAACTTTCAACTCAACTACTGATACACCCCTATAATATGAAGACCACCTGTCTACAGAGAACACATTTTCTTGGTCCTCTTGGTGGCCTTTGTATAGAGGTTGCACTGTACGTATGTGTGAACACATGAACAGAGTAACTTATGGTACATGCTCTGTGGATATGTATCACTTGCATGCCGTGATTTGTGTGTTCAGCACCTCCGTGTGCTTATACTGTATATGCAACATGAACAATGTAACATTTCACACTGGTTGCAAGCATGGAGTTGTCCTCGACCCTTTGCGACGCTGTTGTCATCACTTTAGATGTCCAAGACTGTCGAGAAGCCCAAATCACAGGGAAGACCTGTAGTGTCCACACCAGGTCACACATCTCCGAACCTATCGAGACCTCCCCAGGTGAGAAGATCTCTACTCCAAGTGAAGACCTCGGGAAGAATAGCTCTGCGAGAGAAGAAGGGTACAGAGAACACCAAAAGAACAGGTGTACCGCCTACCAAGGGAACCAAAAAGTCCGTAAAACCCGCATTTGGCAGACCTGTGTCAACTAATACAGAGAAAGTAAGTATATCGTGTAGCTGTGCCATATACCTATG
>OZ026555.1:4632294-4634794 GCA_964020155.1 Chondrilla cf. caribensis | reverse complement strand
CCATCAACGTCCAGGAAATAGCCGGGCATACACGTACAGTGAGCGTCGCTGTTGTTAGCACTGGTGGTGCAGTTCTGACTGCAGCCTCCGTTGTTGGAGTCACATGCCGTAGGTACTGTGAGGGGGGGAGGATGTTCCAGTGAGGGGTGTGTGTGTGGGTGAGTATGTGGATGAGTGTGAGTGTGTGGGTGAGTGTGTGTGTGAGTGACAGGGTGTGTAGGTGAGTGTGTGGGTGAGTGTGTGTGTGAGTGACAGGGTGTGTAGGTGAGTGTGTGTGTGAGTGACAGGATGTGTAGGTGAGTGTGTGGGTGAGTGTGTGTGTGAGTGACAGGGTGTGTAGGTGAGTGTGTGGGTGAGTGTGAGTATATATCCAAGCATGAGTCTGAAGTGAGTGTGCTAGTGAGTATGATAGAATGAGTGTGTGTGTGGGTGAGTGAATACATGTGAACGTGAGTGAGTGTGTGTTGGTGAGTGAGTACATGTGTGTGTGGGTGAGTGTGTATGTACATGTGTGTGTTGGTGAGTGAGTACATGTGTGTGTGGGTGAGTGTGTATGTACATGTGTGTGTGGGTGAGTGTGTATGTACATGTGTGTGTGGGTGAGTGTGTATGTACATGTGTGTGTGGGTGAGTTAGTACATGTGAATGTGAGTGTTAATGTGAGTGCCAGGGTGAGTATGATGGTGAAGTTATCGTGGAATCAAAGGGTGAGTGTGACGCATGTGAGAAAGTGAGAAGAGCAACCACAGTGTTGAGGTGACAGATGTGCTCACTCACCGCAGCGCTTCCCGTCTCCATCCAGAACAAACCCGCTAGGACAGGAACAGGAAGTCATACCAGCTGATGACACCTCACAAAAATGGCTGCAGCCCACGCTGTCCTCCAAGCATTCACGATAGCCTAATGCACCAGCAACTCAACGTGACACGAGACACCGCATAACATCAATGCAACTCAATGTGACACGAGACACCGCATAACATCAATGCAACTCAATGTGACACAAGACACCGCATAACATCAATGCAACTCAATGTGACACGAGACACCGCATAACATCAATGCAACTCAATGTGACACGAGACACCGCATAACATCAATGCAACTCAATGTGACACGAGACACCGCATAACATCAATGCAACTCAATGTGACACGAGACACCGCATAACATCAATGCAACTCAACGTGACACAAGACACCGTATAACATCAATGCTAACAAACACTGTGCACTTGGATGGTCTGCAACACACAACTTGATAACAGCCTAAGATGTCTCTAGCGAAGAGGTGAACACATTAAAGAACACTGGTATCTTCAGAAAGGTGTACCCGGTCAAGTTCACTGAAGTCAAAATTGCTTTACTCAAATTTCAGTCAAATGGATACACCCACTCCAACAATCTTATGGAGTTTTATGGAGTTTTGATTTTCGATTAAGTTGAATTTATGATAAATAAAGTATATTTCATGCAGTGTCCCCAGAGGTTCACACATTCTGACTCACTAGTGTCCCCAGGGGTTTACACATTCTGACCCCCTAGTGTCCCCAGAGGTTCACACACTGTGACCCTCTAGTGTCCCCAGAGGTCTGACCCCTCTACATGCTCCACAACACAGCACTAGCAACATGACGAGATGAGTGTACTTTTAAGAATGCAACAATGTGTGTAGATCCCTCACCCGATCCAGGCCTCCTGTTTCCATTAATGACGATAACACCAAATAAGGTGAATGACCTGGTTTGGGGTTCTTGGAGGAACGAAGTGTACACGTCACCAGGTGACCTCCTGTCAACATATTTAAAGTCAATACTTGAGGTTTGCGTCCATATGACAAAATCACCATCCACGGCAACTTGGAATGGACTTTCCGAGAGAGATGTGACCAAAGTTTCCACGGTGTTGTCGTCAAGGGTAACATAATGGATGCTGTTATTCCCCGCATCGGCCCAGTACAGCCTCTTGGTGACAAAGTCAATAGTGATCCCCAGGGGCTCGGAGACGCTGGTGGGTCCAGACACAAGGGTTGACACAGATGACCCATTTCTCTCTGAAGATGCAATTCTCGGTGAACTGCTGCCAGCTTCGGACCAATAGAGTCTCCTAAAAGTGGTGAACAGCTGTGGAGTCACTAACGGCACACAACCATATATGATGTTGGTCTCGCTCACCCTAAAGGATCCACAGCGATACCTCTCGGTTCATCCAGTCCAGTCACCACCGATGTGCATCCTCCAAAATCATCGATGTTACTCTTGCAGATCCTCCCATTGCTGTAGGAATATGAGACACGTCACATGCAAATCACATGTATGTCACATGCATCCTCACTGCAATTGTGCAGTGTTGACCATACCATAAGTGCAAACTAGACACAGAGTGACAGATAATAGGAAGCTAGTAAGTTGTAAAGTCACATGACAGTCTACTGACAGTCATGTGATAGGGATACCTAAACAGCAAACTCACGCATCATCTGTCCAGTAGAGTTCTCTTGC
>OZ026555.1:4619794-4629794 GCA_964020155.1 Chondrilla cf. caribensis | reverse complement strand
TGTGCAGTACATACGTACATACTCCTGGTTAGTCAGTACATCTCACTCAGTCCCTAACTCACACACTCACATATGTCAACCAGTACCTATAGTACAGTATGTACCTCTGATAAGAAGTACAGATTTGGTGTACACTTCAATGTACGTACGTATGTACTTACTAAACAAGTTGGACAGCAATACTTCTACACAATCAGGTGTACAATAAACAGGTACACACACAGTTACACAAAGTACGTAGATATGCATATTGTATGTACGTACGTATGTAGATATGTACATCCTAACATACATACCTACGTATGTTTGTACAAAAGAGCAGTATGTATACCCTAACATACATAAATACATACAAGTGCTGTACTACATATACGTATGTACATACATATGTACACTATGCAAACCATGTGAGGGTCTCACCTGTGACATCACAGGTTACTCCGTCACTGTTCAAGGCGTAACCATGGTGACATGTGCAGAGACGAGATCCAATTGTGTTGACACACCCATGCTCACACCCACCGTTGTCGACAACACATTCGTCAACATCTGCAGAAGCAGGGAATATTAAATAACCATCACATGAACACACATTATCCATACAAATGGACATAATATGTATGTACGTATAAAGTGATTTATAATTGTCAGAGTACAGTATATACACTGTGTGAATTGTGTAATAAAGTGGGCTACACTGAAGTCAAAGTTTCCCAGCTTAAATTCTTGAAAAGTAACATGAGTATGCTTCAGAGTTCTGTTTGGACAATGATCTTTGGTAAGCATGATTCTCTTAGGCGGGATTTATTCCATTGTCCCCGGAAGCCTGGACGCCCTCCTCCACTGTACATAGGGTAGTGTACATCAGCATGTTCCATCACTCACCAATGATGCTGTCGGGCTGCCTGAGGTGGTGAAGAACTCGTACTGGTCCGCCACTGATGTTCACCGGGGCGAACGAGGTGAAATGAGGCTCGTCGTCGAAGAACAATTCTGTCCAAGTACATAGAGTGAGAATATGAGGGTAAATGTGTGCGTGCGAGAGCATTATTAGTTGCCATACTAATGATACTGGTCTGCGCACATCAGCACACACATGCACATGTCTTGCACTGTATGTCCACATACAAATGCACACATATAGACATACGCACACACACACACACACACACACACACACACACACACACACACACACGCATGCACACACAGGAACATCCATAACCATTAATACACACACACACACACCTTCTCTCCTAAACTTGTCCAAACTCAGGATTTCATCAGTGGAAGGAATAGAGATGTACACAAAATCCTCAAACACATCAACACCTGAGAGCTGATCAGTTGAGCTATGATTAAAGACTTCTTCTCTAGTCTGCCCATTCCTCTCCACACTCTCCACCAAAGGTGACGTGACCCAGTACACTCTTTCTCTCACAACATCAAACGTGAGACCCGTGGGATTCCCGATGCCCAATACAACGTCAGTTAAATCACTGATGGTGATCGCACCCTCAACAGAGACACCCACATTTCCGGTCATAATAGAAGCGGAGTCATCACTGCCTTCGATCCAAAACAAGAACCTACAGTGATCATCAATCGGCGTGATATGATCAGTACAAGTATTACTGTATTGTCGGGTACATACAAAGTAATACACACACACACACACACACACACACACACACATACACACACACACACACACATACACACACATACACACACACACACACACACACACACACACACACACACACACACACACACACACACACAACACACACACACACGTGCGCGCGCACGCACACACACACAACATACACACACACACACACATACACACACACACACACACACACACACACACACACACACACACACACACACACACACACACACACACACACACACACCCATCAGCAGCACTTGCGACCAGTTCTCTAGGAGAGATCCGCCCACTCAACACAGTAGAGGCTTCTGAATCAGTGGATGACAGATTCAGTGCTAGAATAGAATTCTGTGAAGAAGAGGTCCAGTACAGGAATCCCAATTTCCAATCATACTCCAAACTTTGGATATCATCTAGAAGTTAAAACAATAGGAATAAATACAGGGTTGATAGTTGAAATACAGGGTTTTATGTATATGTACACACACAGACACAGACACAGACACAGACACAGACACACAGACACAGACACACAGACACAGACACACACACACACACACACACACACACACACACACACACACAAACACACACACACACACACACACACACACACACACACACACACACACAAACACACGCGCGCGCACACACACACACAGCCATAGTATCTAGCATGTTGGAATTATAAGAATGACGGGAAGCTCCTTTGTCACCCACACCGCTATCAGTCTGACAGGAACAAAGCTGAGCAAACATCTAAGAAATGACCAGCTTGTAAGTTGCCCAAGGTGTGGTGTGTGCTCATACAAACCATTACCAAGGTGAATGTACTGGTACTAATGGAGCAGCAAACCCTGTGTATAATGGTCACTGTATTGGCAGGTCACCTCTCCATAACAGCCAGGTCACCTCTCCATAACAGCCAGGTCACCTCTCTATAACAGCCAGGTTACCTAGTCCCAAAAGGGTCTGTAGTGTACAATTCAGCCTGAGTAAGCAGGCCACCTCTCTATAACAGCCAGGTCACTACTCAAGTTACAATTCAACCTACAGACACACACTGTACATAAAGGCCACCTATCCATAACAGCCACTTTCAGGGTCCTGGGGGTGACCACTATAGACATATCGTAGACATATCATAGACGTATCATAGACATACCATAGATGCATCATGATATTACATATGTTTGTACACCCACTGACACAGTGATGTAAGTATGTAGCATAGGCTACCCCCATGATCACCATGTTGGCTGTTTCTCCACGTCTGGTGAAGCCTTTGGAGGTGCTCTTAGACCCACACATAGCTGACATAGTGGTAGTTCCCAGGATGTCGCGATAAAGCCCAATTTGTCGAGACACCCCCACTCCAACCCAAAGTGTGCGACACCAAAGAAGACGCTACATTCCCAAATAAACAACACACCACATTGCTCAATGGACACAACATACTTGACAGTACAATATTAATACGCGAATACATGCACACATTACTGTATTATGTGTAAATACCATATGGAAATTTTTGGCACTATTGAATATCATGTCACTGAAGGAATGCTCAACATATGGGCAAGGTACTTGGTCACCCACCAGTGTGAACCATATTGGAGAGGGACAAATTCTTTGATCATACTCTCATGGGAAAACTCGTGACTTATTTGCATTGTTGACTATTTGGCCAGCAAAAGATAGGTGTATGTCCATACACTCACAAATGCACTCATGTACGTATATATACATACGTATGTAACTACACATGCAAAGACACACATACATGAAGTCACATACTGTACGTATGTACACAAATGTACACATACTCGCACACGCACACACACACACACACACACACACACACACACACACACACACACACACACACACACACACGTGCACACACACACACACACGTGCACACACACACACACACACACACACACACACACACACACACACACACACACACGTGCACACACACACACACACACACACACACACACACACACACACACACACACACACACACGTGCACACAACACACACACACACACACACACACACACACACACACACACAACACACACATATACACAATAGACATGCGTACATATGTATTTACCTGAACATACGTACATATATGCACACTACACACATCTCCTTACCATTGGGTAAACTGCTGTTGCTGTACAGAGTAACAGGACTGGTACCCCTGATAGTCATACTGATAATACTGTTCCCATAGGCAACAAATATCACCTACAATGAACACAAGCAGCCCATGTCAGTATGTACGTATGCGTATACGCATGTACATACATACGTATGTATCTCATGTACACAGTACAAGCCGCACTGTTATTCAAGAACACGACGTGTTGAAGACTCACTTCATGTTCAGCACCGAGGGCGAAGGCTGTGACTGGACCACTGTTCAATATAGTTGTGGTTACTCTGGTGTACGTGTCGTACAGAATGAGACCAGTGGTGGTTGGTATGACAAGTCTGGGCTCGGGGTCTGAGGATCACAACATGGATGGATACACACGTTATACAGCATTCAGAGTACACAGCACACAGTGATAAGGAACTGAGAACACACAGTACACAGTGATAAGGAATTGGGAACACAGCACACAGTGATAAGGAATTGGGAACACAGCACACAGTGATAAGGAATTGGAAACACAGCACACAGTGATAAGGAACTGGGAACACAGCACACAGTGATAAGGAACTGGAACACAGCACATAGTGATAAAGAATTTGGCAACACAGCACACAGTGATAAGGAACTGGGAACACAGCACACAGTGATAAGGAACTGGGAACACAGCACACAGTGATAAGGAACTGGGAACACAGCACACAGTGATAAGGAACTGGGAACACAGCACACAGTGATAAGGAATTGGGGACACATAACATACAAAATGAACGTTTCAAATTTCCAATGCATCCAAAAAATCTACATTTTCACGCAGACTGATCTATGATATTCACTCTCATTGAAGTATCATGATATTTGCATACTCGTGTATAGACGTACATACATACTGTACATGTACACTTATTGTACAATTGAGGGCGAATGCATCTATTCATGGGGTTCCTTGTTGGATTCAACATAGTTTTGGAGATAGTCACCAGTGTTAAGAGAGTAATGTGGCATACGTACTACACACGTAGGCAGCTACTGCATGGGTAGAGTTGCCACTCCATGCATCTTAGGCTGTAAAATATTGAATATGGTGTTTGACCTAGGAGCATCTCGATACGAACCACACGTAATGGTTCAAACTTGAGGTACACGTGTGCAAATGCACCACCGTTGGTCATAAAAATCCTAATTCTTACATGCACGTACGTACATATGTATGTACACATGTCCCTTTATTGACACACAGACACACATACATACACACATGCACACATGTACAAACACACACACACACACACACACACACACACACACACACACACACACACACACACACACACACACACACACACATACACACACCATTAGCTATACAGATGAATCCATTGTCCTGTAGAGTGTAACCAGTGATACAGGAACAAGAATACCCAAAATCCAATAGAGCATTCTCCTCACACAGTTGACTGCACTTTCCAAACACTTGACGACCACACACATTATCTGTGATTAGTATGTACAATGAAATAGGAGAAACCAAATGTAATGATGCAAGATTAAACCCAGCAAATGTATAAAATATAAATTCATATACACAAATATACACATTATATGCACGGTACTACTACGTACACAGACCACATACATACCGTTTGCTTGTACGTACACGAGCACGTATGCAGTAAGGGGAGGGATGGACTCAACATCAAGGAGGGTGAATCTGTGTCTACCAGCAGATACATTGGTGGTTGTTTCTATTCGATAAATGCCACTAGTTTCGGAAACCACTCGAAAGTCACCAGACCCCAGGACCGTCAACTGTGGAGTAGTGCTACTACTGTATGCAAAATGTAGGACAACAACGCCCGCCGACACTCCTTCTTGAATTACAGAGGTGTAGAGTTGTTGCGAAAAGCCTGCCACGAAGGGAGAAGCAAGTCATACGTGCATATAGGGTCTATGGTGCGTGCGACGCTGTTCGCCGCAATTACAGTAGCAAATCTTACCGCCATTTTGACCCGAGGAGAAAGTAAAGCTCCAAAGAACAAGGAAGAGACATGCGCAAACTCTGGATCCTGCCATCTCGACACCCAACAATGCCCCGTCCTGACAATTCCGCTCCTTTTAGCACTATTAGCAACCATTCCTGGACGTCCCTTCCCACGCGCACTACCTCTATACATGCACTCGTCACCATATTTACTGCACCAAGCTCAACTATGAATATCATTATCAAAAACTATGAATTCACTTAATAATATTTCTCGCTCTCAAGACTCAATCGTGCACGTGAAGGACTTTCTTCTCCATTCCGTAAACCTTCGTTTTCAAATGTTGGAGATCACCGAGTAACTTCCTTGTGTTGGCTGTCGTTTTCTTGACAGCCGATAGAATCTCCGTGTCCTGGTTGCCACTTAGGCTAAGTGTGAGCTGGAGACAGGGACAGGGAGAAACAGACACGACGAGTATCAAAGGCACTCAATAATGTAGGAGATTCACTTGAATCAAAGGATCATTGAAACACACATCTATGTCAATTATATTCAGTAATATAGTGAAATTTGTATTGAATACCACTTCTACACAAAGACCATCTGTCCTAAGTGACCACTATGCAACAATTAAGTACATGCATACACATGTACGTTCATTGACTGTATCTTTACACAAAGTTGAACTGTTTTAAGCGACCACTATTGAACATCAACTCAGTTCCACTAAAGTACCTACGTATCTTCACCCAATCACCACCTGATATAAACCACCACCATTGAACCATTAAGTAAGTCCATCTACTCTCCTATACTAAAGACCCTCAGTGCAAAGATCACTTGTCTACAGGGACTACCTTATTTACCCCCCTTGGGTGGCCTCAATACAAACAATAACACACTACATGTATGTAGTCTGATGTAGCCCAGACCACTTCCGGTTTCCATTTTATTACGAAACCAGCAGGAAGTGGTCTGGGCTGCGTCAGACAAGCACATACATACGTATGAGGCTTTTATATACACACATCATAAAGCACATACGTACACACGTACGTATACTTTAAACATACTACACTTGTATGCACATAGGTACATATGTACCTTGTAAAGCTGCTTCTCCAATTCATTCATGCGCTGCCTCAACATCTTGATGTCTGTCTTGTAGCCCTGTATTTCCAGAGCTCGCCTCCTCTCCAGTGCCTCGTACTTATCATTCATGAGGGTCATTCGCTTTGATACTCGATCTGTTCTCTCCTTGAACATCCCTTGAGAGGCCTCTGTCTCTTCCCTCATCTGACACACTTGTTCTTCAAGTTGGACACACTGGTCCCGGTAGTTCTCTGCCAGCTGCTGGGCTTGTTGTAGCTGCATCTTGAGCTGGTTGACTGTGGCCCGTGTGGCAGCACTGTCCTCCGAAGGTTCGACAAAACTCATCCCCAGCACTGGGTCAATGCCTCGACTTGCATCGAGCTGTTGACGATAGTGGTCTAGTTTTTGAAGAAGTTTATCCTTTTCTGCCATCCAAGCCCTCTCTTTTGCCCTCAGTTCGTACTTCACATCAAGATAATCCTTGGTGCTGGAATAGAGAAGGTCCTGTGCTTTATGAAGCCTCTCCATCAGCGCTTTTATGTGATCTGAGTCTCTCTGCTCTCTGGCTTGAGATTCTGCAGATCTCACATTCCTGTCTTCCAACAGGGCATCAACTTGCTCCTTGCAAAGACGCGTCTGTTCCTCAAGCTGAGCCTTCAGTGCCGAGACAGTCAAAGCCAAACTCTCAGAAGTAGTATTGTCATCTTGTCCTCCTGGCTCCTTGCTGGAGTCCTCTTCAGCTTTACGTCCTTTCACAGTTAAAGGGTAGATATGTTTGTGTCCCCCAGGACCTCTACTGGCAGCCAGATTCCCAGTTTCCCCTGACGTCTGATCTTTGTGACCCTGGTGATCCTTTTTCCTCCTCTGATGCTGGTGCACAATGACCTTCGCAGGGGGATCCTTGTGGAAGTAGGTTATTTCAGGGGTCACAGGCTGAGAGAGGGAGAGGAGATGCTGGATTTTCTTCCTGTCCTCCACTTCTCGGATCTTGAGTCGATCGTTTTCGGCGTAGAGACGCAGGACGTGTTCTCTCTCTTGGAAGAGGAAAACTTGCATGTCACTGAGTGCCTTCTGTAACTCTGCAATCTCTTCTTCTCTTTGGCGGGTCTCCCATTCCCGAGTATGCTACAATATGTGCAAATCGGTCATGGGATGATAAATGAAACAGGGGCTGAGATAAAATGCCAGGGACACAGAGTGATAAAATTGAACATGGGAAGATAAAATGGGACACAGGATGATAAAATGGAACATGGGAAGATAAAATAGGACATGGGATAATAAAATGGAACATGGGAAGATAAAATGGGACACAGGATGATAAAATGGAACATGGGAAGATAAAATGGGACACAGGATGATAAAATGGAATATGGGAAGATAAAATGGGACGTGGGATGATAAAATGGAACTCGAGACGTTCACCATACACCTGGTATGCATAATATGAACAAGCCAATAGTATATCAACAAAGAACACTAACTTGGTTTACGCATGTCTGCTTATAACGGTCCAATTTGCCAACCAAAGCATCATATTCGCTGTCAAATTCTGCTATCTTTGACCTGTAATACTCCAGCAATTCTCTGGAAGGCCTTAAATGTCCCAGACGTTCATTCACAGTTGGAATTTGAGCAGATGATTCGGTGACTGATGTTGTGACGGTAGCATTAGCTGTTGACTGCGTTACTTCTTCCATGGTTTCTAAATAACCGCCGTGACAGTGGGTCTAACGTTACCATGGGTACGGGATTTTCCCATACAGTGTAGACGAAAATGGCCACCGGAGGCTGGGACTGTCCATTTTGTACTTTTATCAACAAGCAGAGTTCGTTTAAGTGTGATATATGTAAAGCATCGAGGGGCACCTCCACCAGGCAAGCCAGGTAAGGTAGAATAGGGTAACTTCGGGAATGAGGTGGGAGTAAAATTTGATTTTTAATGACTATAACAGTTACTTCAAACTGCAAGACGTTATCCTCATATGAGGTAAAATGGTTTAACTTGGAGAAAGCTTGTTTGATTTCCAACAGCAATCACGGTGAAGTTGTTATCAAATTTCCAAGCTTTTAATCCTCTATAAACTGTGTTCTTATTTCCTCATTTATGGAATGATTTCATGCTGAAAATATGCACATGTACATGGTAAATCTGAGTGAAATGAATACAGAAAAAATGAATGATTTTTTACATACTGACGAAGTGATGTATTCATGGTGTCCACTGACTGTCCACTCCATCGATATATTCTGTAATAAATTGTTGATGTCCTGTAGAATGCAGCTAGATACAGAAAAATGAATGATTTTTTACATACTGATGAAGTGATGATGTATTCATGGTGTCCACTGATTAGTTTGATATATTCCGTATTGAATTGTTGATGTCCTGTAGAATGCAGCCTCAGGTGTTGGAGATGCACCAGAGCACTGAAATCTCAAGCACAGCCAAAACTCCCACCCAAAATCCGTCTTCGAGCATTGAAAAGGATCTGGTATCGTCTGCATCATCTTCACGCTCTTCGTCCCCCCTCCCTCAATGGTCACAGAACTCTTTATCCACTTCACTCCCTGGGAAGATAACAAAACAGAAAACAAAAAAAGGAAAATCACGAGGCCGCCCACCAAAACACCATTCTTCATGGTATTTGTGTGGATGTGTGTGTGTGTCTGTCTGTGAGTGTCTGTCTGTGTGTGTGTGTGTGTGTGTGTGTGTGTGTGTGTGTGTGGGTGTGTGGGTGGGTGTGTGGGGAGGGTGTTTCCCTGTACATTCAATGTGTGTGGATCTTTACTGTGAAAATAGCTGCTGGGGTAAGTCAGTTCATGTCTGGTCATCTCCTGATTCAGGTAATTGTGTACTTTAGAAAGGATGAGTACGTATGTACTTACATGGTGCTAATTTGGTATGTAATATACAAGTATATGCATGAGGCTTCAAGTGACAACACTGTTCTGTTTCAGTAGCATTCAAACCTTCTTCCTCGTTGTTGCTTCATCCCCATGCAATTCGATCCCACAGGACCATCTTCAAAGTGAATATTTTGATGAGAATGAACAAAAGTTATAAATACGTATGTA
>OZ026555.1:4592294-4614794 GCA_964020155.1 Chondrilla cf. caribensis | reverse complement strand
TTGAAGAAGTTGGAATGGGACTGGACAAGTTGGAATGGGACTGTACTTGTGATTGAACAAGTTGGAATGGGACTCAATTGCAATTGAACAAGTTGGAATGGGATAAAAATACAATTGCAAAGTTGAAATGAAATTGAAATATCGGGTAAGTTGGAATGGGACCAAAAATACAACTGGGTGAGTTGATTTCCAACCAATCACAATCTGGTCTATGGAGGTCTTAGAACATTTGGTGGAGGGAGAACTACGTAGTTATCAGCGATTCTATCATAAAGAATACTAATCAGCCTATGTGCCAGCCACCAAACAGTGAACCTGTGCTTCTGCAACATCTGGTATACTACCTGGAGGTCATGTCCTGTACAATCCAATATATTGGCCTACACCCCACATGTAGACTAGCAGTGATGCCCACTCACTTGGAGTAACCAAAAATGTGCTGTCCGACGTTCTCTCCCACCAACAATGCCTGTCTTTGATGAGATTCTGACATCATGTGACACTTGAACCCATTCTAAACAAAAACAAACAAAGGTACGTATGTAGTGCATTGGATCAATGGACCTCAGTGGTTATAGTCTGAAGATGAATTGAATAAGTTCACTTCAACCAGATGTATTAGTTAAGGTTATCATTCAAGCATCGTTGTCTATGTTTGTTACACATGCACATCAGAGTCTGGATAAGTCAGACCTCTGGGGACACTGAAATACAGTGGAGTCTGGATAATTTACACTCTGGGGACGCCCAAATACACCATGTTGATCAAAAATCGTACTCATCAGTTAAATACGACTTGTTGTCATCAGTCTGGTATATTAGAAACTGAAAAGTGTTCAGTGCTATTGATATAACATACGATCTTAGAAATGGCGGTGCTGTTACCTCGTCTCTGCATTGCTTCTGGCACAACTGGCAGTACCATCTCAACTTCTGTAACCCTTTTGCCTTAATTTTATTGGCAATTGCCTTCGGAGTGTTCGGCTCGTGTTTGGGCATCTTCTTCCACACCCTAAACTCTGGATATCAACACTGGAACTCCACGTTCGTATTCAAATTACTACTCGCTAGTCCAGTACTGTGTGGAGTGAAATGACAGCCATTTTATGCAAGGTGATTGCGTAATTAGGCTGTAAGTACATTGTGCAATCCCCTTTGACGATTTGAGAAAATCAGTGTCGATTAAGAGAAGATAGAGAGCGTTGACACGAATCCCTCTCTATTTCCTTCTCTGTATTCAAGTACTAGATTTCTAAACAATCGTAATTTAATCATAATGGATATTACTTTAGCTGGAATAATTGCAATGGTAGTTGATCATCTGTCATTCAAATGTCTTGGGTAATTGTGCATCAATTACATACAATTTTATTCACCATCCCTCCCCTAAATAACACACATTTTTAAATGAAAGATATCATACATAATATATTAAGTCTTTACTTGGGTAAGGTTCATAGCACATCTGGGAGAGTGTGTATGCACCAGTATTTGCTTTGTATAGTTTTATATGGATACTGGGTAGCCCATGGTGACCAGCAATAGAATTTAAAATCACTTGAGTGGTCACCATGAGGTCCATAGTACTCATATTGGAATGTACATACAAAAGTATATATACCCTCCATGTCCTAGCACATTATGGTGTGGTGCACTTTAATAATATTAAACAATAATATTTAACAATCCTTTCAGTTTCTCTAACAGAGGATATCGGTGGCTATACAGAGGGACAATGCTGCTGCGGTGCTGGGCACTATGAAGTCCATCAACAATATTGACTTTATCTCTTAGGTTTTTTTTATTATTATTACATGTATATGTGCACACAGCAAACCGTGTGCTTATCATTATTTCAAATATATAACTATATGTATACATCGTTAATTAAGTATAATATTGTAATACTTATTGTTTTATTATTGTATTATTATTTAATATTGTCATATTATTACATAATATATTGATTGATTGTTGGATTGATTGTATTATTTCATGTATCATAATAGGCAATGTGGAGTGTTTGTGACAGGTAACAAATGATACCTTGTTGGTCACCACCAGATCCATGGCACCTTCAGGAGTGTGTGAATGCATCCGTATTTGTGCTATGATGTATCACTTGGACACTGGAGAGGCCGTTGTGACCTGCAAAAAATATGACAATTCCTATCCACAAATCAACTCTAGTTACAACAAATTCTATCATACCCCATAACATTTCAATCATTCCAGCTCCATTGAATTCATATATCCCACCAAAAATGTTGATATTATTTAGTTCTATCCAATCACTTTCCAACGCCTTACTAAAATACAAAGCATCTATTCTAATTTCATTTTAATAATGAACTGAAATGGATCTTCCATCTACTCTTCACATAGTTGATAAATTATTTGTTTCATCTTCTTCTTCCAGGCCATCTACCCCTTTCAACTGTTCAATTAGTACAGTCAGCCCTCAATTCCGCCATCAACCTTCTCATCTTTTTCTTCCTTAAAATCAATGCACTACCAGTTGCTTCCCTATTCATTCTATTGCTCATATCCTCAACCCAAATTTCCCAACTGACTGATTTTTCTACTTCTTTCCCCCTCAATCCTTCTCCACATGAAGTGTACCTATTATGAGTCAGTGCAATGAAAACATTTCAAAATGAAAAGGGATATAGGTATGACTTGCATACAAAGTGACAGAACTAGGTAGAGATGGTTGGAATAGGTAAACAGTCAGATTGAGAAAACATCCGATATGCGTAGGAACATGACAATTCCGACATCAACAGCTGCATGTAGGCCATATGCAACAACAATTCCTGGTTTTGATGAAGGGATTGTTATGCTCATATGACATGGTTTGCTCATTCCGAATTTTGACGTATTTTGACCATCCCTACCCTGTTTTATCCCAGTCGGGGTCATCCCTGCATCCTTGTCCTTATCGGCGGCCATTTAATAACAGAGGGAAGTGAAATCCGGCTACGCGAGACTACTGTACTAGCTCTCAGGTAGAAACGCAACTCACTACGGTAGCAGCTAGTTTGTTTTGGTTCTAGCTATGATTTCTTCCTGGACACTTTGGAAGAGAAGTGGAAAGGACCTAGGAAGAACCTTGTATCGGGTCTTGAGTTCGAAAGCTGGAGGAGAGACCAATGTTATCGCTATAAGAAGGGAGGAGTACAATGTGTGGGAAAGAAGAGCTCCCTTGAATCCACAACATGTTTCCACACTCGTCAAGGAAGGTTTCAAGGTCATTGTACAACCGTCCACCAGGAGAGCTTACACCATGAGCGAATACAGAGCAGCTGGAGCTGTATTACAGGAAGATATACAGTCGGCCTCTGTGATATTTGGAGTAAAAACGCTTCCACCAGAAAGGCTTATCCCAGACAGAACCTATGCTTTCTTTTCTCACACTATAAAAGCCCAAAAGGCTCAAATGTCTCTTCTCGACTCTATTGTGGAAAAGGTGAGCTAGTTAGTTACCGTGTGGAGTCTGTATAAACCCGGCAACCGCTGAGAACAAAAAGATTGTCGGATGATATCAGGAGCATGTCTGTTATAACCAATGAGGCTGTGGTGACCTGTTATTAGTATTGTGCCTCGAGGCTCCAACCGGTGGGGCTGTACATGCTATGAGGTTTGCATTGGTATGGTTGTACCAATAGGTCCACCCTGGTATGATTGTACCACTAGGGCCACCCTGGTATGGTTGTACCGCTAGGTCCACCTTGGTATGGTTGTACCACTAGGTCCACCTTGGTATGGTTGTACCACTAGGGCCACCCTGGTATGGTTGTACCACTAGGTCCACCCTGGTATGGTTGTACCACAAGGTCCACCCTGGTATGGTTGTACCACTAGGTCCACCCTGGTATGATTGTACCATGAGGTGACAGGTCCACCCTGGTATGTTTGTCCATGAGGTACACCTAGGTATGTTTGTCCATGAGGTACACCTAGGTATGTTTGTCCAAGAGGTACACCTTGGTATGTTTGTCCATGAGGTACACCTAGGTATGTTTGTCCAAGAGGTACGCCTAGGTATATTTGTCCATGAGGTACACCTCGGTATGTTTGTCCAAGAGGTACACCTAGGTATGTTTGTCCATGAGGTACACCTAGGTATATTTGTCCATGAGGTACACCTAGGTATGTTTGTCCAAGAGGTACACCTTGGTATGTTTGTCCAAGAGGTTGACCTTGGTACAGTTGTGGTTTCAGCATAGCTGAGCAGTAATTGCTCATGCCTGTGGTTGGGTTTCCTGTTAATGGTTGTTTGAACTGCTCCTCTTAATCCTATACTTCTCCACTTCACATACTCAGAGTCACTCACATGTCAGACGCTGTTATTTGCCCCTTTTCTCCTAGAACATTCGCCTCATAGACTACGAAAAGCTGCTGGATAGCAAGGGAAGGAGATTGGTGGCGTTTGGCCAGTTTGCTGGAGTTACAGGTGAGATGCACATTGCATTGCTGTTGTTGTTGTTGTTGTTGTTGTTGTTTGTAATCATGTTGTACAGTTACAGAAGCATGTGTCTATTGTTGTCCATTGTAGGGATGGTGAACATACTGCATGGACTGGGATTGAGATTACTGGTTCTTGGATACCATACACCTTTCCTGGTGTGTGTGTGTGTGTGTGTGTGTGTGTGTGTGTGTGTGTGTGTGTGTGTGTGTGTGTGTGTGTGTGTGTGTGTGTGTGTGTGTGTGTGTGTGTGTGTGTGTGTGTGTGAAAGTGTGCATTTGTGTGTGCATTTAACCATGGCTTGTGTATATGCAGTAAATTTCTACTGTAATCTGCTATCTTTCTATATGTTTGTATCAACACATGTACGCTATCTCTAGCATATTGGCAATGCTCACAACTACTCCAGTAGCAGTGCAGCCAGAGCAGCCGTTAACCAACTTGGGAGAGAGATACAACTGGGACTCCTACCTGAGTCTTTGGGTCGAATAGTCTTCACTTTCACTGGTAGAGGGAATGTGGCCCAAGTACGTGTGTGTGTGTGTGTGTGTGTGTGTGTGTGTGTGTGTGTGTGTGTGTGTGTGTGTGTGTGTGTGTGTGTGGTGCCTGTGTGTGTGTGTGTGTGTGTGTGTGTGTGTGTGTGTGTGTGTGTGTGTGTGTGTGTGTGGTGCCTGTGTGTGTGTGTGTGTGTGTGTGTGTGTGTGTGTGTGTGTGTGTGTGGTGCCTGTGTGTGTGTGTGTGTGTGTGTGTGTGTGTGTGTGTGTGTGTGTGGTGCCTGTGTGTGTGTGTGTGTGTGTGTGTGTGTGTGTGTGTGTGTGCTGTGGGAGTGTGCCTGTGGGTGTGGGTGTGTGGGTGTGTGTTTGTGTGTATTTGTACATACGTATGTATGTGTGTGTTTATATGAGTATGTGTGTATGTAAACATTTGCATGTCTTCACTCCCTTGTAAATACTTACATTCGTTATCTACGTCCTTGTATGCCTTCAAGTAGCTCCTAAATGTATTGATACATTTATGGCTTTATCGTACACTGCATACCTCCAATGGTACAATGTACACCTCCTCCATAGGGTGCTCAAAATGTGTTCCAGGAATTGCCCAATGAGTATGTTTCCCCCAGTGAGCTGCCCGAGGTTGTGGAGTCTGGTGACATGAGGAAGGTGTACGGTACAGTCGTCAGCAAGGAGGACTATCTCGAGCATGTTGACGGCAAACGCTTCGACCCCAGCGAGTTCAGAACGCACCCGGAGAGATACAGATCTGTGTTTGCAGAGAAGGTATGTACATGTAACTTGTTGTTGCAGAGTAGATGTGTGTAGCTTGTTCTTTGTTGAGAAGGGGTGTGTAAGGTGTTGTTCGTTGAGAAGGGATGTGTCGCTTGTTGTTTGTTGAGAAAGGGTGTGTAGCTTGTTGTTTGTTGAGAAGGGGTGTGTAGCTTGTTGTTTGTTGAGAAGGGGTGTGTAAGGTGTTGTTCGTTGAGAAGGGATGTGTCGCTTGTTGTTTGTTGAGAAAGGGTGTGTAGCTTGTTGTTTGTTGAGAAGGGGTGTGTAGCTTGTTGTTTGTTGAGAAGGGGCGTGTAAGATGTTGTTTGTTGAGAAGGGATGTGTCGCTTGTTGTTTGTTGAGAAAGGGTGTGTAGCTTGTTGTTTGTTGAGAAAGGGTGTGTAGCTTGTTGTTTGTTTGAGAAAGGGTGTGTAGCTTGTTATTTGTTGAGAAGGGGTGTGTAGCTCGTTGTTTGTTGAGAAAGGGTGTGTAGCTTGTTATTTGTTGAGAAGGGGTGTGTAAGGTGTTTATTGAGAAGGGGTGTGTAGCTTGTTATTTGTTGAGAAGGGGTGTGTAGCTTGTTGTTTGTTGAGAAGGGGTGTGTGGCTTGTTGTTTGTTGAGAAGGGGCGTGTAAGGTGTTGTTTATTGAGAAGGGGTGTGTAGCTTGTTGTTTGTTGAGAAAGGGTGTGTAGCTTGTTGTTTGTTGAGAAGGGGTGTGTAGCTTGTTGTTTGTTGAGAAAGGGTGTGTAGCTTGTTGTTTGTTGAGAAGGGGTGTGTAGCTTGTTGTTTGTTGAGAAAGGGTGTGTAGCTTGTTGTTTGTTGAGAAGGGGCGTGTAGCTTGTTGTTTGTTGAGAAGGGGTGTGTAAGGTGTTGTTTATTGAGAAGGGGTGTGTAGCTTGTTGTTTGTTGAGAAGGGGCGTGTAAGGTGTTGTTTGTTGAAAAGGGGCATGTAATGTGTGGTATGTTGTAAGAGGTGTGTCCTACAGTGGTACGTGCCGTTCAGTGTCTTCACTAGAGATTTTAAAGGGATATGGCTTTGTGGACTTCCTTGCAGTTATTCTGCTTCGCATGTCGATGTCACAGTTGTAGCTCATTTCGGTGTTGCAATTACATCATTGTCCGTGTTACAGTTACATCGTTGTCGACATGTGGACATTACGATTACATCGTTTCACTTGTTTCATATCACCCTTAAATTGCTTTTAATTGGGACGTCACATCAGGTATGAATGTTGCTCTACATATTGATGTCACAGTTACACAGTCCGTGTGCTGGTGCATACAGTTACAGCTGATTATATCGCTCTCGGGTTTTGAAGGAAGCAGGATAACCAGAGCCTGGCACTGGTGCTTGCAAACTACATGTTTAATCCAGGATGTGACGTGATCTAACAAGTTACAGCAATAGGACAAGTTCATCTTTTAATATGTAACACGAACCATAGATATATATAGAGAGAGAGTATCTATGCACGGACAGATCTATTATTAGACACACAGGCCATTTTATTCATGGGGCAATGCTTAGATTGTCCCTCCTGTCTCCCTCCATCCAACAATTGTCACAATGTTGTCTCAGTTTCCTTGTGTTTGTCCTCATAAACGTTTTTGCAAATTGCAATAAATTGATTAATTTCTGCTGAGATCAAGGGCCGTTTTGGCTATGACCAGTGATGACATGATACAACACTAATAATACGTCAATTTCACTACCATAGAGACTCTATTAAAGTGCACGTATATTGTAGGATATTAGCTGATGTACCTTTAAGACATAGGTAATTTCAGACTGATATCCCTAAACCTCCTAGGAGAACACTGCATTGGATACAATAGAGAAGGGTCGGATTACGAGACCAGACTGATGTTATAGAGAGGTGGCCTGCTTACTCAGGCTGAATTGTACACTACAGACCCTTTGGGGACTAGGTAACCTGGCTGTTATAGAGAGGTGACCTGTATAATCAGGTTGAATTGTACACTACAAACCCTTTTGGGACTAGGTGACCTGGGTGTTATAGAGAGGTGACCTACCGGTACTGTGACCATTATACACAGGGTTACAACAGTACAAAAGTCAAAAGTACAAAAGTCAGATTACAAGACATTTGATATTTGATTTGAGTCGTGCAGGTCATGTGATTGAAGCAGAAAAATAGTGAATTCATACGCAATAGTCGAGGGGATAACTTGCACCTTATTATTCCCTAACACTCTATCCTTTCAACCCAGATTGCTCCCTACACAACAGTGCTTATAAATGGCATCTACTGGGAGCCCGGCTACCCTAGACTACTGACAGTGGAGGACATGCGCAAGATCCAGCCAAAGGACTACAATGTGGACTTCAGTGTCGGGGTGCCGGAACTGCCACAGAAGCTGCTGGCCATTTGTGACATCTCGGCTGACATTAAGGTGAGTCCGAAGTGAATTGAGGGATAGCTAGCACCATTCTGATGTAGCCGGAAGCACAGTACTCATGTACAGAGGAACCTGCCTATGGTGGTCACCCTGAAAATGGCCGTTGTAGAGAGGTGGCTGTATACTCAGGATGAATTGTACACTACAAACCCTTTTGGGACTAGGTAACCTAGCTGTTATAGAGAGGAGACCTACTAGTACAGTGACCATTGTACACAGGCTTCACTGTACTGTTCTGAAATCACGCCAAATGTGATCATTGGTACTAGCCATTTCTATATTTTCAGGGCCACTCCGGCTTGTTACCTTCCTCATATCTCATTGGTTTGGGCCCAATTAGAGTAGCTGAACTCAGCACCTTTGTACTGGACTTGTGTGGATGCACGTCACATTTGATTATTTGTGCTCTACCAGGAGAATATTACTGTATTGTGTCCCCATCAACTCACTGTAAACAATATCCTCAGTGGTGTAGTGGACTACTGTACATGATACCCTCAGTGGTGCATTAGGCTACTGTACATGATATCCTCAGTGGTGCAGTAGGCTACTGTACATGATACCCTTAGTGGTGGAGTGGGTAACCCCATGTCAGTTCACTATACATCTTGTCCTTGTTTCTCCTCTGTGTTTTGTCACTGGTAGTTCACTTCACATCGTGTCGCCCTCTGATGTTCTGTAGGGGTCGGTTGAGTTCCTGAGGGACTACACCACCATTGATGCTCCGTTCATGATGTACAATGCTCACACCGATCAGGAGACGTATGGAGAGTGAGTCCTCATCTGTATCGCCATCATGTACACACACAATTTGCTCATACTGTGTGTGATTCCAGCACACTGGATGGTGTGTATCATGGGTGGAGCCTATGGGTGTGTCACAACTGAAGGGTGTGAACTGTGGGTGGAGCCTATGGTGTGTCACAACTGAAGAGTGTGAACGGTGGGTGGAGCCTATGGTGTGTCACTACTTGATAGACAATGATTGACTTTCACACTATGAATGCTGTCCACCTTGCTTAGTAAGTACGTACCTTGAAGAGCACACAACTGAAATCTGTACTTCTTATCAGAGATACTTGCTATCAGTACTGGTTGACATAGTGTACATGAGCTTGGGATTGAGTGAGGTGTACCTATGTATCGTCAGAAGTACGTATGTACTAACCAGGGTACTTACTGAGCAAGTTGCACTTTGTCAAAGCCCATATTCTCCCTTCAAGTCCATCTATCGTACCTGGTATAGCCTTACCAAGAGAATGTGTCAGGTTTCTGGTTAGCCTTTCTGTCTCCTGATATGCAGCACCATGTCATACTTGGTAGAGAGAGTAAAGAGTTTGCTGGCCTCCTAATGTCTTGCTTCTACTGTCTCCTCTACAGGGTGCAAGGAAATGGTGTTCTTCTCCACAGCATCGATCACCTCCCCGCACAGCTCCCAAGGGAATCTACGGATTACTTCAGTTCTCGCCTTATGCCGTTTGTAAAGGAACTTGTAAGTTTGATCTGTACCAAGTTGTGATGTACATGTTTTACATATGATACATGTGGTGATGTTATCACTGTTTAAACAATAATAAGCGTGATTGATTGAATTTGTGTCTGAAATGTGTGGAGTTAGCATAGCAGTTGTACCATCTTCCTCATTGTTTGTCGTTATGCAACAGAGTACGCTAGACGGGTCTCAGAAGTGGGAAGAGTTGGCTGGACTGTCAGACACTGTCAAAAATGTACGTACGTATGTACCTATGTAGGGATATGTTGGTGGTATGGACATGCATATTATGTGTAATGCTGTTGGTGTAATACTGTATGTTAGTGTATAATATACAAACATATGTATATACAGTCCAACTTGCTTAGTAGGTACCCTGGTTAGTACACACTCCTGGTTGGTACACACTCCTGGTTAGTACACACTCTTGGTTAGTACATACTCCTGGTTAATACACACTCCTGGTTAGTACACACTCCTGGTTAGTGCATACTCCTGGTTAGTAGGCACTCCTGGTTAGTACACACTCCTGGTTAGTACATGCCTCTGTTAATACATACACCTCACTCAGTCCCTAGCTCATGTACACCATGTCAACCAGTACTGATAGTAAGTATCTCTGATAAGAAGTAAAGATCTGGTGCTCCCTTCAAGGTACTTACTAAGCAAGTTGTACTAAGCTTACTAGTACTATAGTAAGCATATTATGTCGCTTGTTAAGTTTTGTATACCTGCGTAACTGTACATATATACCTTATACATATGTACACATTGCAACAACATTAGTCCATATGGTCTGTATATATGTATGTAGACAACAATTTTAGGTCAATCCATGGTCACTTGTGTATCAAGTGAATGATGTGTTTGCGTTTATTATACTTTCATTCATGTAGGCCATCCTAACATACAACGGTCAGCTAACTCCAAAGTACGAGTACATAGCAGAACTCAGGAGACAACTGGAGGAAGATCGAGCGACAAGTACCTCGAAACCTAATGCTTAATTGTGTAATTTTATGAACAATTATATCAAATTGCTGTAATCATTGTGTTATTGTTCATTATCAGCTGGTTGGTTCTCATGGATCAAGTTTTATGTTGAAATTAATGTATTATTTGACCCTGATGTATCATAATAACAGTTTCAACGATGTGATCGATTATTGAAATGATACCATACACATAACAACAGCATTTGGAGGCGGCATGGAAAAATTGGAATAAAAACAGACGCATATACAGATAGCATATTGTAGACACAACTTGTACAATAGTACAGTATGTACGTTACATTTGTAGAATGAACACATCTTTGTACAGTACATATGTCATGAAGTACATGGATGCTCATACCATAATGATACTAATATGAACAAAGAACACAAAAAGTTCATTTGTTGACCACAGTCTTGTCCATGCTTGTGTTCAGAGAATGACTCCTGTAGTTCATCACCATCGACTGCGGGCAGGGTGAGGGTTTTGTGAGTGAGAGTGATGACAACGAACAAGGGTTTGTGGAAGGTTTGTACATACGTATGTACATACAACCACAATATGAGTAGTGACATCCATGCACACACTTGTGCAACATTCACCCACACATACATACACACACACATACACACACACATACACACACACACACACACACACACACACACACACACACACACACACACACACACACCGAATAATAGTATAAACTACAAGCTATAGACTAGGATAACAAGTAACGCTCGTTCCTACCAGGAGCAAACAGATCATGTACACAAATGTGGCTTCATATATGAGAACACCACACAATGAACTCACGGCTGTGAATTTCTGACTTCTCCCATGATATTGAGTAGGCATCGTGTGTACTGAAGGTGATTTGGATCTGTGGATGCATTGCACAAGGGATGTATAACACCTCAGAGTAAACAGGCTTACATGTGAAATAATGAACCCTCTCCAAGAACAGATATGTACAGTAAGCACAAAAAGTAATGTGACTACCCACCCATAAGTGTTGTTGGATGTACGATACAGAGGATTTTCATCTCTTCCGTATCCTTTGAACCAATCTAATTAAATCAGTAAGAAATATGATAACACGACCTCACTCAATAACAACACTGAGCTCTATCAGATGATCTATTGAACTTGAACTTGAACTTGAGATGGTGACTTCTTGGAAACACATGTAAACTCACTCGGGTTATTGAATCTTTCAGGAATGTCAGCTACTTTGTAATAATCTGAGGTTCTTTTCTCGTCCACCTGTTCCTCGGATTTTATTTTCGCATACTCGGTGACTTCTGGAGGCGATTCTGATTGTACTTGTTCGGTCGAAGCGGCCATTTTTGAGTCCTACCGTCGCTTAGAAACCACCTGGAGCGGCCATTTTACCTGTCCGTTGCTTGGAAACGGATCCAGGTCCAACCCAATGAGAGTCAACTAGAGCACTCGATTTCTTCACCAAATCGCTCAGCACGATCAAGGCGCGCACGAAAGACTGGACCAACACTAGAACGAGGTACGCATATGTACGCAGAGATCGGGATACGGATGACCAGGTCTCATCTCCATTTTCCTTAGCAAACATTTACAAGCTTAGTTCAATCATAGATAATAGAAGGGGCAATCACACTCTACGTATACTCAATTAGGGTTCGTATTTTAGTGGTGTGACGTGGCGGTTGTAACACAAGGGAAGTAATGTTATGAATAAAACTGAAGTCTAACATTTGGGCTGGAAACACGTCTGTTCGGCAGGATGTACAATCTGTCCTGGGTCTAGGATTCAATCGCCTCATCTCATTCCAACCCATATTCGCCTATAATCATTGGGTTCCATCGTGTTAACGCCATTTTTGTCAAGAGTGAATTAACATCGATTTGTTCATGGAATGCGCAAAATGGCTACACGAGTTCATATTTTCGTCTCAGTATCAATTCAACACCACTACATTCATTCAGAGATGATGTTATTGTCATCCTGTGTAAGAGCAGCTAGGAATGTCAATTTTGCCCTGTCCCTACATTTTCATCCATCGGGTTAACATGGAGTGATTTGGGACAGGCACCTCTGAACAGTGATAATGTTGATTTATGTCCAGTGCGTGCCTCCGGCCAATCCTCTATGTATGAAGATGTTGCCGTGCACAAATTTGAATAAATATCTGAGTATTGAGGTAGTTAATATTCAGGTGTCTCCCTATTTCCTTGTGTCCCAAATTACCCCTTTTACCCTTTATAATCACCCTGTGGGTTGGTGTCTTGCCCTGCTAGACCACATACACTGTACGACTCTTATCGAATCTTCTTCAGATATGGACACACAGGCTCAGAACTTTTGGATTGAGAGCATCAACAAAGAAACAGCTCTTCGCTTCCAATGGCGCTTGCGTTATTCCAAGCAGTTCTCGGCGGCTACCTTTCAGTCCAGGAAGAAGGACAAAGGGATGAAGTTGGGGAATGAGCTCTCTCAGAGACTAAGTTTGCTGGAGAAGAACCAAAATGACAGCATCCTGAAGCAGTTGTCTCCGGTACAGTCAGAAAAGTTGGTGAAGGTTGATCTTACTCTCCCTGACATGCGCCCACCGAGCGCCAACACTAGAGCATTGCTGTACACAGGTATCAGTGCCCATGGTGAAGGGAGGAGGGCTTACCTCGCTCGGAGGAAAAACCTGAGACCGGACGAGAAGTACGACTTCCCCATGATGACCTCCTCCAACTACGGGTGGAAGGTCCTCGAATACTCAGATCTGAAGAAGTCCCCCCACGCCAGGACGGGGATAATCCGGGACTCCTTCTACCGCCCCAGCGGTGTGATGATCACTGCGGGCGTACATGACTGAGTAGCATGACTGAGTAGCATCGAGTCAGATTATGATGTACAGTGTTAATTTTATAAAATATATTTATTTTAATTAATTTAATTAGGTCGATGAATAAAAAGCAATTCAGCGAGCAATTCATTTATTTATTATCAATAAACAAGTGTGATATGGTTACTATAAGTGTCGTACACAAAAGACATGTAGTAAATGTGCACAGCTCATGTTAGAACATAACACGATCATACACAAGTTATTGGGGGTCAGTAGGAGATGAGTTACATTAATACAAATTAAAGAAATGCACCTGATTGTAATATTATACGGATTCTGTCATGATTAATTTTGATTATGACAAATGATATGTTTGGAAGATGAAACCTAACGGTCAATTTCAAAGGACAACCTTGTTTGAAACAGCTTTCTATTTCCATGTTTTGTGAATGTTATGTTCTGTGAATGTTTTCAACCCTATCTATTCTGTATGGGATTTTTTTTAGAAAATGCTAACAAAATGGGCTTGTCAAACATTTCTGAAAAACAAATGCAAGTACAGTATACATGTATACGCAAATACCCTGTTTCCAACAAGAAATAAAATATTGCAATGAAGCTATGTACAATGTAGTGGATGCTACTGAACTTGTCACTGTTCATGGAAACCTCAGTTAGCATGCAGACTACTGTTATCAGAAACACACACACACACACACACACACACACAACCTACATAAACACATATGCACCACACACACATGCACCACACACACATGAACACACACACGCACACACAATGTTTACACATGCTTTAACAATGAAACAGAACAATTTTCGTCCTCATGTGAACAGGCATGCTCTGTGGTGCTCCACATGACCACTTGTAGTGTCCAGTGTACACTAAACACTCACAAGTGCACAAGATGACACATAGGACCTAACATATGTATGGCTGCAGCCAATGCACTGTGTGGCTTCCATATGAGGAGTTGATGATGTTACGAAGCAACGCTAGTAATTGAGCTGAAGCGGGTGCAGGTGGGTTGTCAATTGATAACACTTATGTAGGTATCTGCTGATCACTTCCAACCTCACTGGTGGATCAGCAGATGAAGTGATTACAATTAATTTGTATTGGATTGCTAGATTGCTGGCACCTAGTAATTAACAAATACTTCATCATAATTACATCTCCTCTATAATTACATCTACTACAATTGTGATGAAATCACAAAGGTTAATGAATGATATTATACAGCCCATTTCGTGTTTCATGTTTATCATTGTGTCAGTGATTTCAAGATGTACGTACATATCTGAAATAACAAGCTCGAGTCCAAATATAATGGACATGCGTAGCATATTCCCATGTTCGGTGTTTGTATGTTAACCAACATGCTACACGTGCATGTACAAACTTCCCTTCCAGATGCTCTGGTGCGATGTAATTCAATTAAAGCCAAATGTCCTTATTGTGGTCTAAAGCAGGTTCAAGTTTAATCACGCTGTAACCATAGAGCAGCTCTTTACTAATCAGATTGTAGAATCCTTATCCCAATCCTCCTGACAGGCTAGTGCGATAACACTATTCTCACCCCCCCCCCCCCAATCCTCCTGACAGGCTAGTGCGATAACACTATTCTCACCCCCCCCCCCCCCCAATCCTCCTGACAGGCTAGTGCGATAACACTATTCTCACCCCCCCCCAATCCTCCTGACAGGCTAGTGCGATAACACTATTCTCACACACCCCCACACCCCCAATCCTCCTGACAGGCTAGTGCAATAACACTATTCTCCTTCTCTCACTATTTTCCTCTATTTTCCATGCAGTTATGGTGGCCTCACATCACACACGTATTGATTTTACATGCAATTATGATTCAATACTTACTTTATAATAACACTATTCTCACCCCCTAATCCTGCTGACAAGCAATTGTTTAGTCTGGCCAGTAGCCTGGTGTTACACATGGCTACATGCACCACTGTTATGGGCTGTGAGTGTGCAAACCTCCTTATTACACTAGTTTCACAGTATTGTCACAGGCCTGTACAATAATCCTTTTATTACACTAGAACACATCAAACACCGTGCATAGTACATCACTGATTGACACTGCTTTGGATTTTTTAGTGATTTAGTGCTATTTTCCACACAATTCGCATGTTCAAATGATCACTGTGCTGAAAAATCCTCAGTAAAACATAGTATATCTTCAGTATACTTTGGTAAACTATAGCACGTATATACATATATGCTCAGTATTTTTCAGTAAAATATACGTAGTACCATAATCAGTATTAGGAACAGGAATTAAGACTAAACACACTTACACCCTACCTTCACACACCTTGCACTCCACACAACTTACACTTCACCCACCTTCACACCAACCCAACACACACACACACACACACACACACACACCACACACACACCTATGTACCACCTCCCACACACTCATAATTTAATTAACCTCCCCATGCTCTAATGATTGATATCTGGCCAAATATGGAGAAAACACACACTATGATCAAGAAGCCATCTCACCTGTGTTCACGACCACAGGGTTACCAGCACTGGCTAGCTGTCTCCGGACTGTCAAACCATACACCTCGACAAGGTGAAGATAACAAGGATTCCTAACTGTATTTACAAAGGAGAGAAAGCTTGCAAGTGTTGTGTACCAAAGTAAGGGAAATCCTTCAGTTCTTAGGACCGTTTAGGAACACAGTTTGTTCAGCATCTTAATGTTTGAGCTTGTGGGTCCTCTTCAGTAAGCTCGTCGTTGTAACTGAAAACAACTTATGTACAAGGTTTGATTTGGTTTGATTTGAAATCTTATTTAACGTGGGGTATCCTTTAGCCTTGAAGGCTACTTTTCAAGGCACCCACAAGTACATGAATCAATACAACAACTCAACACACACACAGAGATTGCAGACAATGTCTAATACATAGTTTGGTGGCCTTGGTCTTCTCTTTGCATCTTTCCTTCCCATGTGTTGGCGGGGGGGTGCAGGGAAAAAAACTCATAAATCATCAGCAGTGCCAGGAAAGGAACCAGGGACCCTTCATTTGGTGTAGCTTCATCCTCCTCATCAGCCACCAGCACCCCCCAAAGGGTTGATGGGTCATGGATACCAACGTCTGGAGCAAACATACCTGAAACACATGCAGACTAGAGATAAAAACCTATAATTCACAGCAAGGTCTTGCAAAGCATCACCCAGCAATAACCAGCCTGTATCCATTAAAACAGGAGGCAGTTATGAGCGCTTCCATTTGTTTTGACCAGTGTGGTGAAATGTAGGGAAATGGGAAATATGCTGATAATCGAATAGGGATTTTGGACTGCGATGTTTCCACTGTTGTTGGGAAAATCCTTTTGGATTTGTGAGTGTTGAGAAATGCATTCTGGGGAAGAGAGTTCTTCATCTGGACATTTCAACCCTGTGGGTCGTCTTCAGCAGCCTGTATATGTATGGATGTGGACATACACACAACGTACACAACGTACACTCACACTCACAACCACCCACACACACTTAGTATCTAAGTGGGTACACACACAGAGCAAAAGCATCTGACAATGTCTTGATTATCACAAAAAGTTGTCATGTGAAATCAGATTAATTTATTGATAAGAGCAGAAATCGATTAACAGTAATCAAAACAGGAAGTTACTTGTGATTCAAGTTCCTTTCATCAGAATGATAAACTTTACTGCTTGATAACAACCGACTGTACCGATATGTTCATTAGAAAGAACCTGAAGATGATCCCCCCATGTGTCAGGGGAATATAATCTGATGTAGTTGACTCCGTGTGAGGGTTGCCACACTGTTGTATTGAAGGGTATGTCTTATCAGAGGGACACACACACACACACACACATACACTCACACACACATACCACACATGCACATGCACACACACACACACACACACACACACACACACACACACACACACACACACACACACACACACACACACACACACACACACACACACACACTCACTCACTCACTCACTCATGCGCACACAGTCTAGAAGCCATATGGGTAGATCTGTAACCTTATAAACTAAGATCATTGCACATGTGAAAACCAAAGAAAACATACAACATGGGTGCCGTTCATATATCTACGGCAGCACAGCCTGGTGTGAGAACAGTTGAAGTGAGCAGTAAAAGTGAACGTTGATACCAAACCACACCTGGAGTGAAAATGCAGAGGTTTGGCCACTTGGTATGCCTAATCCTTTTGTCAACTTCTGCTTTGTCAGTCGGTGAGTGAATGCTGCCAGTGAGTACTGTGGTCCTACCTTAATAGCACACATACACGCGCGCACACACACACACACACACACACACACACACACACACACACTAGGATTACGGTACACACTGACTGTAGTGAGCCCTGGTCCCACAAAACTAGCACTGTGCCTTGTATAGTTTTAGTATTACCACACCATTCCGCTAACTACATTGCCATTATGAGATTATGTTGGTTGGCTGTACCGAGTGAACCTCTATAATGTGTTGTCATGTTGAGATCTCCCCATCACTGTAGACTGTACTGAGTGAACCTCTATAATTTACCCACATGTTGAGATCTCCCCGTCATTGTAGACTGTACTGAGTGAACCTCTATAATCTACCCACATGTTGAGATCTCCCCCTCATTGTAGACTGTACTGAGTGAACCTCTATAATCTACCCACATGTTGAGATCTCCCTGTCATTGTAGACTGTACTGAGTGAACCTCTATAATCTACCCACATGTTGAGATTTCCCTGTCATTGTAGACTGTACTGAGTGAACCTCTATAATCTACCCACATGTTGAGATCTCCCCGTCATTGTAGACTGTACTGATTGAACCTCTATAATCCACCCACATGTTGAGATTCCCCATCACTGTAGACTGTACTGAGTGAGCCTCTATAATCTACCCACATGTTGAGATCCCCCCATCATTGTAGACTATATTGAGTGGACCTCTATAATCTACCCACATGTTGAGATCTCCCTGTCATTGTAGACTGTACTGAGTGAACCTCTATAATCTACCCACATGTTGAGATCTCCCTGTCATTGTAGACTGTACTGAGTGAACCTCTATAATCTACCCACATGTTGAGATCTCCCCGTCATTGTAGACTGTACTGATTGAACCTCTATAATCCACCCACATGTTGAGATTCCCCATCACTGTAGACTGTACTGAGTGAGCCTCTATAATCTACCCACATGTTGAGATCCCCCCATCATTGTAGACTGTACTGAGTGAACCTCTATAATCTACCCACATGTTGAGATCTCCCCATCATTGTAGACTGTACTGAGTGAACCTCTATAATCTACCCACATGTTGAGATCCTCCATCATTGTACTAGACTGTTCAATTTGCCACAACCATGCACACAATCAATGATCATGTATACCAATATACCTACGTACGTACATACACATGTAGATGCATGTAAAGTATAGACATATCATCATACAAATACCTCTGTATATACACACAGATATCAGGATCCCCGTCAATGAGTACAGGGTGACCAAGCCTGAGACAGTCATCATCTCTGCATTCGGTCAGTCCATGAAAATATCACCCACGGAAGTGGACGACAGTCTGTGTGGGACATACGATGCTAACCCGGTCTACAAGAAGTGCCGCACCCAGAATGGAAACAGACCTGTACTCATTGATGGCAAGCACGGCTACAACAAGACTGTGCTTGTCCCGAGCGAGAACAAGTATTTTTACACCTGGAGGAAAAATACGGAGCCCGTTATCACTATGGTGATCCCTAATACCCCAGATAAATGGTGTACGAAATCGATTGTCATCTCTTGTCTGAAGAACACGATGTACATAGTGTACGAGCCTATCAGTATTACAGTGAAGGTTACAACTACAGACGGTGGGGAGAGGGAAGTGAGTGGAGTTAAACAAGTGTTGAATCACACGCACATCACAGGTGTTGGCACATTGAAGTACGATCTTGGAGGGTGCTGGTCAGGTAGAGAGGTCATCATTCATCTCAAGCAGTCAACCCAAAGTATACTGTGGTCTGTTTACTCCATCAGCGAAGTTGAACTTTATGGGACATACCAAGGTAAATACGTATGTACATACATACGTACATACACGCTGTACTGTATGTGTGTGCTACACTTGGAATAGGTCAGGTTGGGTAATCTTTAACATACCGGGGAACCAATAGCCAGTGTCTACTGTAAAGGTGCCCTGGATGTGTACACACAGTACGACATGCACCATTCCTGGATATGTATGCACATGTACGACATGCACCATACCTGGATGTATACACACAAATACAACATGCGCCATGCTTGGATGTGTACACAAGTACAACATGCGCCATACCTGGATGTGTACACAAGTACAACATGCACCATACCTGGATGTGTACACACAAGTACAACATGCACTATACCTGGATGTATACACAAGTACAACATGCACCATACCTGGATATGTACACAGGTACAACATGTGCCATACCTGGATGTGTACACACATGTACGACATGCACCATACCTGGATGTGTACACAGGTACGACATGCACCATGCTTGGATATGTACACAGGTACATACACCATGCTTGGATACATAGGTACATATACAACATGTATTTCAATCGGGCATGTATGTACACATGCATAAACATACCATCCATATTCATGTAGATATGTACATATGCATGTACATATCTACATACAAACCCATCAACATGGGTAAAAATCCATAGAAGCCATTCGTAACATCTCTCACCACATCCACCTACGTAGGTACATGACTTTATAATTCAAAGAAAATTACGATGTAATAGGATACAGTGATGCAATGGAGAAACCCATATAGTATTTTGTTGCAATAGTTGGTCAGTATTGCTTAGCAACCACTTGATATTACACTACATGCACACTAGGTGCAGTAATGATGTCATACACACAGCACTGTCTCCATGGCAATGGGGACAAATGGGAAAGACATGGCTACTTTGTAACACCAGCACACCTCATACCTAAGGAACTCCACAACACACCACAACACACACAAACACAATAATAGACATTTAACCATTCCAGAGGGGTTAGTCCAGCTGCTCCTGATAATTGATATGGTGTCAGCTGATTGGTGGATTGGGTCATTCCAGCGACAAACAATGTACACCTATTGCTGAGGCTGTTGCTAGGGCTGTTGCTAGGGCTGTTGCTAGGGCTGTTGAAAGGGCTGTTGAAAGGGATGTTGAAAAGGATGTTGCTAGGGCTGTTGCTAGGGCTGTTGCTATGGATGCTACAAGGGGTTTTGCAAGGGATGTTGAAAGGGCTGTTGCTAGGGCTGTTGCTAGGGCTGTTGCTATGGATGCTACAAGGGATTTTGCAAGGGATGTTGAAAGGGCTGTTGCTAGGGCTGTTGCTAGGGCTGTTGCCAAGGTTGTTATTAATTCTCTCCCATTGAGTGTATGTACATGCATATCAATGGGAACAGCCACAGTCAGTCGAGCAGTCATGAAATTACCTCTGCACCAAACAGTACACGGAAGTCCTATTTCACTCTGTAGGTACTGTACACACACGTACACACGTATCACTGTGTGAATATAGTATATATATATTGCACAGAAATGTATGTTTGTTGAACCGGTTAAACTCATACCTGCTGAAGGAGCCCTTTCTCTGTCGCATTACATGTACAGAACATGTACATGTAAATGTTGACATGTATGTACACACTGTACTTGCATATCGGCCATTTTTACTAATACATACGTACGTACATATCTGATATCCTGCTAGCTCCAACAACCCAGGACAGTGATGCGATGAGAAAGAGTATTGCTGTACCCGTGTCGCTGGTTGTGGTAGCATTGATAATTGTTGCAGTGGTTATAGCTGTTATCTGTGCAATTGTCTTGTGGTCGAGGAAGAACCAAAGGCAGGAGAACCAGTGAGTTGAACTGCTTGGGTGTGGAGTACACCACACCAACCACAGCAGACAGACAGTCAGACAGACAGATACACAGACGAACAGACACACACAGACACAGATGGACCGACACGCATGCATACATGCACATGCACACACACACACACACACACACACACACACACACACACACACACACACACACACACACACATACACACACACACACACACACACACATACACACACACACACACACGCACACACGCACACACACACACACACACACACGCACACACACACACACATGTCAATATAATATCCTGTCATGTTGCAGTGACTATGAAGATCCAGAAGGACACATCTACATGGACACACTGCACATTCAAATACCAAATAGACCCCCGCACAACAACAATCACCGTCAGAACCACCTCCAAAGAGGTAGTGGGGATGGAAATTACACGGAGGTCCTCATGACTAACAACCCGGGGTACCATCCAACAAATTATCTGACCCTGTCCATGGCTACCAGCAACCCCTCTTACATGAAATCACAAGTACGAGATTACGAGGATCCGATTCCCACTATCGGAGAGCCAGGGAATGAGAGGGCCGTTGCTGATGAATCTCATTACGAGAGAGCCATCACAGATGAATCTCATTATGAAAAGGCTATCGCCGATGAATCTGATGGTCAGCCTTCGGACAGAAATGAACACTGCAGCCGGGAACGGGCGAGTGGGGGAGGATATGCTTACGTGTTGGACAGTAGCAACGGGTGGCACATGGAATCCGTGGAGAGCGCATTGACAGAAACAATGGACGAAACATCCACTACCAGCTCATGCAGTTACATATGACGTGATTGGCACGTGGAGGAACATCCCTCCATGAACTGACTCGCTAATATACCCTTTTTCTCCTTTAATTATGACACTGTTACAAGCAGACCATTCATCACTGTACACTGTCATAAGCAGACCATTCATCACTGTACACCCTTACAAGCAGACCATTCATCACTGTACACTGTTACAAGCAGACCATTCATCAC
>OZ026555.1:4577294-4587294 GCA_964020155.1 Chondrilla cf. caribensis | reverse complement strand
CTTCAGATATTGTAATTTCTACAAATATGGGCATATTGCCTAATACTAATGTATAGACATCATTCCGGTGGTGATGTTAGCACAATTACTGCAATGGAAGTAACTGTATACCCCTGGTCTTTGTCAGTAGTTGGGAACTACAGTTAAGGTAGCATTTTTGAAAAATGACACGTCTGTTCACTTTTCTTATCATCCCCACACATCTCACATAGTTTGCATTCCATTGCCATGATTGATGGCAACCACAGAAGGTATGATTAAAGAGAACAGCTGAGTGATTTGATGGGAAGTGGTCACGGGTAAATAAACAATCAGGTATTTCCCACTGTGTTTGGTAGGGGGATTGTCAGCACAGCTGTGTGTAGCTGAGACATGTATGTATCTTACATGATGGTTCTTCCTGTGGGACAAAATGTCTCACTTTTAAGGCTGGTGATCTTTGCCCATTGAACTGTGATGTTCATTGTCTGTACGTATACGGGCATCTGGGACTGGGTGGCGTGAGGAGCACTGGAGCTGTGGGTCTGTATGTAACATGTATACTCACTCACTAGCACACATACACACATGTACACTCATTCGAACACACACACACACACACACACACACACACACACACACACACACACACACACACACACACACATGCACACATGCACGCATGCACACACGCACACACGCACACACACACACACGTACACACACGTACACACACACAAACAAACATGCATAGCACACACACACACACACACACACACACACACACACACACACACACACACACACACACACACACAGGTGGGACTGTATGTGAATGGAGATTAGACGGTAAGAACCTCACACAGCAGACATGTGTAGTCAGCCCTTACATTTGCTCCTGACGCTAAGCCCATTTGTAACTCACAATGCTGGAACAAATAGCTCATTTAACAGTGCCAAATCCTGTCTGTGTGAAAATGCCGCTATCTGAATTCTCACAGACCACACCACACCTATGAGGTACGTCAGTGTACATACTACCGGAATACAGTGTAGGTTGGAATTTGGGAGGATTAAAGCAGTTCTGAATCTAAAAGACACTGCAAAAAGCACTGGATGAATACCATGTTACTGATCTAAGACTTCCTAACTTGCCAGTTACAGGGAGTTACACATGTGCTATTGTGTGTGGGCTTGTGTGGGGTTATATTGTTCAATGTGCATGTGTGTGTTTAGTGTGTGTGTGTGTTTCGTGTATGTATTGTGTGTGTGTTGTGTGTGCGTGTGTGTGTTTCGTGCATGTATTGTGTGTGTGTTGTGTGTGTGTGTGTGTTGTGTTTGTGCGTCTACATGATTTCTTGTAATAGTTAGTGTGCTGTATGTACTAATGTCTCTGTGGCAGGATGGGTTGATTCCACGGAGAAAAAAGGAGTGTGTGTGTGTGTGTGTGTGTGTGTGTGTGTGTGTGTGTGTGTGTGTTATTGTTGGTGTGTGTGTGTGTGTGTGTGTGTGTGTGTGTGTGTGTGTGTGTGTGTGTGTGTGTGTGTGTGTGTGTGTGTGTGTGTGTGTGTGTGTGTGTGTGTGTGTGTGTGTGCATGTGTGTGTGCGTGTGTGTGTGTGCATGTGTTATTGTTAGTGTGTGTGTGTGTGTGTGTGTGTGTGTGTTGTGTGTGTGTGTGTGTGTTTGTGTGTGTGTGTGCTGTGTGCGTGCGTGCGTGTGTGTGTGTGTGTGTGTTTGTGTGTGTGTGTGTGTGGTGTGTGCATGCGTGCGTGTGTGTGTGCATGCGTGCGTGCGTGTGTGTGTTTGTGCGTGTGTGCGTGTGTGTGTGCACATTGAAGTACAATCTCCATAAGTTGATAACTAACAACACACAGTATTGCATCAACTGATTATAAATAGCAATAGGGTTTTAATAGACAAATGGCAGCAAACACTGCATTGCTGAATGTTAAGGAAGGTTGGATGAAATGGATAATTGACATTGGACATCTGGAGAAAATGCTTTGTCAGGCACTAAACATTACACCCTGAACACATCTGAAGTATGACATTATAGGTCAGCTAGGTATATGTATGGCTTCATATCACCACAAAGTGAGTTGTATATACATAGCACAAAGCAACCAAATCTTCTGATAATAACATCAATTAGATAGTCTTAGCAGCACTTGTGAGGCTGCCTTCACAGGTATGCAGCTGGTACAGCTACACGGCGAGTATAGAGTATTGCTGATTGCTACAATTCATGAACAGTGTTCAAAACACACACACACACACACTAACAATAACACACACACACACACTAACAATAACACACACACACACACACACACTAACAATAACACACACACACACACTAACAATAACACACACACACACACACACACACACACACACACACACACACACACACACACACACACACACCAACAATAACACACACACACACACATACACACACACACACACACACACACACACACACACACACACACACACACACACACACACACACACACGCACACACACACACACACCAATAATAACACACACACACACACACACACACACACACACCAATAATAACACACACACACACACACACACACACACACACACACACACACACACACACACACACACACACACCAATAATAACACACACACACACACACACACACACACACACCAATAATAACACACACACACACACACACACACACACACACCAATAATAACACACACACACACACACACACACACACACACACACACACACACACAACACACACACACACACACACACACACACACACACACACACACACACACACACACACACACACACACACACACACACACACACACACACACACACACACACACACACACAACACACACACACACACACACACACACACACTCCTTTTTTCTCCGTGGAATCAACCCATTCTGCCACAGAGACATTAGTACATACAGCACACTAACTATTACAAGAAATCATGTAGACGCACAAACACAACACACACACACACACAACAATACTGCATGAATGCTGTTGCTGCAATGGAGGCTGAAGCACAAGGTTAACGTTGCTTGGAAACGGTGCTAAGCAATGTTGTTTGGAGAGTGTCGAGTACAGTTGCTTGGCAACAGTGCTATAGTATTATATTCAGTCAATTGATAGTATAATAAACAGATAAACATTTTTCAAAAGAATTCCTTCAAGGTGATATTCTTCTCAGAAATGATCTCACACCAGACAACAGCTGTTGAGGCTTTGTATGTATTCATCTTGTGGGAAGTGCTACTAGTGGAGGGTGTGAGTGGTTGTGTACACAGTGCAAAATACAATTTATTCAAGCAGAACTAATATTCGCTGTAGTAGTGGCGTAAGTGGTTATTTTGTGGTCGGAAAACGTTATAATGGTGATTCTTGGAACGGATTATTTCACTCAAGGTCTGACTGCACTACAACGCCTACATACTGTGTGATGTGATGACCTGGATTACATGTGGATTGACTGAATGGCACATTAAATACAAATTAGACAAATCAATCATTCAAATACACTCTCTGTTTCATATGTATCATTGCATGCACACATACATACACACACACCACTCTCACACACACACCACTCTCACACACGCACATGCACACTGTTGCATAGTGTGTATGTGTGCATGTGTGTGTGTGTGTGCGCGCACGTGTGTGTGTGTGTGTGTGTGTGTGTGTGCGTGCGTGCATGTGTATGTACATATGTCCCTCCCATCTGACAACACTCTGATGGATATCACAGTCAGACCAAGTGCTACCCAGTACAACAGCAAGGAACATACGTGTAAGAAGTACAGTAGAACCACTGCAATTCTCTACCTAAAACCTCTCAAATCACACAGATCCCCTAACGTTGAATTCAACAGCATAGTAAACCCTTCCGTGTGATCTGCCCATCACCGTTTACTCTCCACATCAGGTGTACATCTTACAGGTGCACATCTTACAGGTGCACATCTTACAGGTGTACATCTTACAGGTGTACATCTTACAGGTGCACATCTTACAGGTGTACATCTTACAGGTGCACATCTTACAGGTGTACATCTTACAGGTGCACATCTTACAGGTGCACATCTTACAGGTGTACATCTTACAGGTGCACATCTTACAGGTGCACATCTTACAGGTGCACATCTTACAGGTGCACATCTTACAGGTGCACATCTTACAGGTGCACATCTTACAGGTGCACATCTTACAGGTGCACATTTTACAGGTACAAATTCAGTAAACAATCATGGCCGAATTCAACAGCGATTTGTAACAAGTATCAAAAGTGTGCAATTGTGAAGAGGATGGCTAAATTTAGTACATGATGCAACCTGTTTCAATTACTGTTTCCTTTTCATCATGCTCTGCAGTGATCCCCGTCGAAGAGCATGACTGATGGTGAACCTCAAATCAAATTTGTAGGTGTATGTACCCTCCAGTAAATAGTTGAGGTAAGGCGATACATTCCACTGCTCATCACAAGACTCCTGTACGTGTTGAGCAGGTGTGTGTGATGTGCGTGTATACATGGGTATATGATGCAACCCCAGGTGTTATGCACCAGAGATACACACAAGGAAAAAGCTCATATATGTACATCTCATCAACTCTCAAAAGTTTCTTTGTGAAGATGCATGCACGTACAAACACAAATGTATGTACATGTGTATACTCTGCATCGTATAAGCACATTGGAATTCCACTTATGCTGGCACCATGTATTGATGAGGCAGGGGACTACATAAAGCTGAATATACGTATATAGTTGTGAGGGGAGAATAGCATGTAGGGCACTACTATATGTGAGGAGTTTAATCGGACAAGTTCGGTCATGCGTTGTCCGTGGAATTTCATTCAGCTTGAGTTGATATCGATCCTCCACATCAATGTCCCTCGACCGCTCTCCCCTCAGTTGAGCTCTTATAGTGCAAGCTGTGGTTGACCCAACAGGTATAAACCCGGATATAGGGATTTTCTCAATTCAACCACTCCAGCAAGAGATGATCTTGATAAACATGCTATCACAAAGTCAGATACGTATGCGAGATACAACAAATTCTTGTCTATTCAATTCATTTTCAAAAAACATGATGAATAGATATCATGAATATGGCAGATTTATTGGATGTTCGTTAATATTGTATTTTGGTACTGGGAAATCGGTCTGGATTTGGCAGATAAAGCAGAAGTGGATTAACAAGAATTGACTGTACTCGTTTTTGCAACATTGAGTAGTCAAGTATAGTGGTAACCTTTGAAAAAAATTACAATATAATACAGTGAAACCTCTCTAATCCGACACTCAATGGGACCTGAGAATAATGTTGGATTAGGAGGTTGTTGGATTATGGAGTGCCTCTTACCATACTTATGTATGTTGACTGTACCTCATATAATGGTCGGATTAGAGAGAATGTCGGAATATAGAGGTGTCGGATTAGCAAGGTTTCACTTTATGACATTTGAGGGTTTTGTCAGGTTCAAAAACGTAAAATCTCTCAAGTCAGTGGTAGTAACATCAGTTATTGATAGTTTTGCAAGCAACAAAGATCTTCACGCTTGAACCACTGTACTTCTGCAAATTATTGCTCGGTTGGCTATGCTATGATTCCTAGCATTGTGGGATGTACTCGCTACATGTAGAGTTGTGGTGTGGGGTTCATGTGTGCTGACAGATGTGAACCTCTAACAGGTCCAGTGGAGCAGAATTCCACGAAAAGTTCCAAATTGTGAGATATTGTCAGAGAGTTCAAGTAGAACTGACAACTGCCAAGACAATGCGGTGCATAGTTCAACAGCTGTGATCCAAGTCGATGCTCAAGGGTGCGTGGGAGGTTTCCAGTTCCAGAAGGAAACACGTAATTACAGTGTATACTCACTTTCGCAATTGCACGTTCCATTGGACCAATAAGTGTACATATAGTCATAGACACGATGACTGCAGAACTATGATATCATGTACTTAAGATGTATGTATACAGGATATAACTAACATCCTCGTCTTGTAAATGTCTGGATAGTACATTGCATACAACCAACTGTATGCAATGTACGTAGGAAGATTTTAAATTCTTATTGAGTTTAATTTCACTCGAACAATTACAATTGGTTCCAAAAGGAAACACACACTCTCGACAGTATATACCAGCTTCCGTTAATGCATGCGTCATCAAGCTAGTCTTACACACCCAAGAGCCATTCTCATCTCCGTTTCACAAAATGGTATACTGGTGAGAAACGGGCTGGCCCAGTCCGGCACTGGATGATGTTCTTGGGGGTGGAGTTGATACTGACAAATTGAAATTCTGTGCATACAGAAAATTTCGTGAATCTGTCACTGCTCAATCCGGGTCGCAACACCCTTTCATCATTCATCATTTTCTTGGTACAAATTCATCTGTGTTCATAATGGCAATTGCCTGTCAAACTTATCAACCTGCCAAATTTCTTTCACAAATTGCAGCAGATTGATCGAAATTCATCTCACAGTAGCGCGTTTGTATACTGTGTTTGCATACTGTTCTTGTATACTATGCTCTTATATATTGTGCTTGTATACTATGCTCATATATTATGCTGGGATACTATGCCAGTATATTACGCTTGTATACTATGCTGGAATACTATGCTGGCATACTATGATTGTATATTACGCCTACACACTCAGGAAACCATTATAGGTCCATTGAAGTGCAGTTCCACGAACAGTTCTGAAATGTAAGATATTGTCTGAGAGTTCAAGTAGAACTGAAAACTGCCAAGACAATGTGGTGCATAGTTCAACAGCTGTGATCCAAGTCGACGCTCAAGGGGGCGTGGGAGGTTTCCAGTTCCAGAAGGAAACATGCACATACCATGCAATGTACACTCACTTTTACCAGTGCACACTCCATTGGGTTGGTAAATTTACATATAATATTATATTGACATAGATAAGGTGGGCCACGTACTTATGTACACGGTACGTTAGCGAAGTAAACATGCATGGTGTATGTATATGCCTATGGGTGGATTTTCTATCCGTTTTTCCTACAGGAACTGTTACCATAGTTGGTTCCAGATGGAAATACAGATTTCATGGTGTGCAGGATGTTTACTAAGGTGTCAGGAAGCATGCTAAATGTATTGTGAACATGGTGTGTGCGTCACATAAGATTATTGTAGCTCAAATCCCATGGGGAAGAATTAGCCTGTATTATCATCCTGGTACCAGGTGTACACAAACACCAACACCTGAACTAAGACCTAGGTCCACATGTGTTTGTGTACATGTGAACCTAGGTCGTGAATATCATTTATGAGTACCAACATTTACAAACATTGCAATTATTTCTATTACAGTGAAACCTCTCTAATCCGACACTCAATGGGACCTGAGAATAATGTTGGATTAGGAGGTTGTTGGATTATGGAGTGCCTTTTACCATACTTATGTATGGTGACTGTACCTCATATAATGGTCGGATTAGAGAGAATGTCAGATTATAGAGGTGTTGGATTAGCGAGGTTTCACTGTATGAGTACTAAAATTCACAAACAACATTACATTATTCTTATTCTTATTATATTATAGAGTTAGGGTATACAGATATACAGGAGTGTAGGATATACAACCTGGAGGATACTCTTGATGGTGTGAACAAGATGCTGACCTCGACAATAGCAAGGTCGGGGAGTGAATAGCTGTGAGTGAAAGCGGGTCAAAAAGGACCAATACATGCCTCAATGAAGATATGGTGCTGGAACATTCCGTCAGCCATTCTTATGAAATGTTTGCTCAAATCCCATGGGGAAGAATTAGTCTGTATTATGATCCTGGTACCATGTGCACACAAACACCAACACCTGAACTTGAGACCTAGGTCATGAATATCATTTATGAGTACCAACGTTTACAAACACGTTACAATTATTATTATTATATTTATTATTATGGAGGTAAATCCTTTGATGTTATATGTACGCACACTACATGACACACACAACACAATATGGCAATAGAGCAGCAGTGTTGAGTGCCACTGGGTCTGTCCTCTCTTTCTGATTCGGACTACTTTTCTACCTGTACTGTGTTATCATTACTGAGCACACGCAATTGAATAATAATATTTATTAAGTACACCTAATATCATTATGCCATTATGTGTTTGATGTCATACACACGTAACATGAACCACACAAGTTGCAAAATTGGTACACAGAATGAATATGCACTTTCTATGGATAAAGGGCTGCGGTACTGGAGGGCACTCGAGTTACTACTGGTGTTCATTTTATCATTCAACTAATGATTCCTGATGCCCTTGATCGAAAATAGGCCCTACTCAGTCACTTGATCATTACTACACTAGTCATAATGTAATGCTACGGATAGTTGAAGAGGGGGCACAGAAAGTTAATAAGAGACGTGTCGGATTGAGACAAGGAGTTGTGACGTGTAACCCATCAATATATCAACTCCTGTTAACTCATTGAGCTAGGGAGTAGTACGTTCTGTAACAATTCTGCGCTGTCACCAAATGGTCACAAAACTCATGGAGCTCCATTCCAAGTAATTGGTGTCTGTATATCCAGCTTTCGTGTCGTAGTGATCTCGGAAATGCTTGGAATGGAATCTCAATTCACTCCTGGACCTTATTGCCACTCATCGACATATGATGCATGAACGCACAGCTATTTAAACAAACTACAAACAGTGCACACATTCCTGCGAAATACATTACACATCTGTGACAGGGGAGGAGGTGTTCTTGATTAGAAGCAAGCCTTCACATTGCTCCATCAGACTGACATATATGCACATTTACATCCATGTCAGGTAGGCACAGGAAATTGAGTCTCCAATATGGCAGCTTCCTGGCTCCAGTCTCCCTCTCCCCAGAGTGACCACACCACAGGAAGGATCATCACATTCAGGGGACAGTTCAACCTGATTCAATTCTGCTCTAAAAGTACCCAATATACTTCCTCTGCTACACTCAGCAACAACAATGTGTACAGATAAGGCAAGAGGCATCAAGTACAGGATAATGATAAGAAAATATATTATTGGAGCAAATATATATTACGGATAAATGTATTATGTATAATTACATATATAAACGTGTATATACACGACAGAAGACAATAACATACGTAGTAGGAAATGGTATTCAAACTGCCGTTAGCATCCTTAGGGATTCCAGGAACGGTTGCGTCATGTCGGCAACTTCCGTTGCGGTTGAATATTAATTAGGAGTGTATGTTTCCGCTGCTCACCAGGGTCGTCCCCTTCTGGCGAGCAGACGTTATATAAGGGAGCTCGCAGCACCTAAAAGCTCAGAATCACGATTGTCATCGATTGGTGTGTAATTGTTGAATAGAGATTTCAAAAAAATCAGTTGCAATGGCTCACAGCTCGAGAACAACCGGTGCACGTGCATCGTTCGCTCAAAGACTCTACGAGAGATATTCACTGAAGAAGGAGATCGGCAGAGGCGCTTTTTCCCGCGTCTTTCTTGCCAAAGACTTGACAACCTACGAACAGGTTGCGATCAAAGTGATCGACAAGCAAAAGATGGCGAAACACGGGCTCTCCATCGAAGACGAAGTCAAGATGCTTAGAATGTCCCACCACCAGAATATCATTGATCTTCTCGACACAATCGAGGACGACCGCCATTACTACATGGTTCTTGAATAGTGAGTTATGATAGCTTGTTGTGAGCATATTGTAACAGACATTCACTGTGCTCGTGTTTTTCTCCTACAGTGTGAAAGGCGGTGAACTGTACGATAGACTCGAGAAGGGAGAATTCTCGGAAGAAGGCGCCAGAAACGTGATGATCCAGCTCCTCGATGCCGTGAGCTACCTTCACAGCATCGGCATCGTCCACAGGGACCTCAAACCTGAGAACGTGCTCTTCTGCGAAAAGAAGGAACGCTCCCGAATCATCGTCACAGACTTTGGGATTGCTGCAATGCCG
>OZ026555.1:4537294-4572294 GCA_964020155.1 Chondrilla cf. caribensis | reverse complement strand
AAGAGTATGAACGGCGTATTATACAGGACATATTGTGAATGCATGAATATCCTGCTTTCCTAGTTCCATGGTCTGCTGACTCAGCAGATGGTATCTTCCACTCCACACACACCCAATGATGATGATGATGATGATGATGATGATGGTGATGGTGATGACGATGATACATGTGTGCAACAATTTCATGGTTTTGATATGTCACATAAATGAAGATCTTAATTGTCACCGTGCTTGTGTCATTATGAAAACCACTTTACAAACTGCAGTACCACTACACATCCTGAACCAATTAGACATGTCATTCAAATATGCGACTCCACAGTTTTATAAGAGAAATTGTATGCAGTTACTATACAGTACATATAGCACATACACCAACTATGTGAGAGTAATAGTATACAGTGAAACCTCTCTATTAAGGACACCTTGGGAACTCAATTATGTGCCCTTATTACAGAAGTGTCCTCAATTCAGAGGTCATTTTATATACTACAGTACTACACTGGAACACAGAATGGTGTCCTCAATATAGAGTTTTTTCTAATTCATAGGTTTGTAATAGAGAGGTTCCACTGTATATACTTATATAATATTACAGGCGTACAGGTATGGAAAACGAGTCCCACTAGGAATCCCGTACGTGTGTCATTTGAGAACTGATTAACAGAGGATCAAGATCATGTTCACAGCTGTGCTAAAGGAGAGTTTGGGTACCAAGTGGAGCCAATTAGGGCCTAATTTGAGTATCAGGTATGCTCTTTGCACCCATAAACACCTCAAGGTAAAGTGATTGCTGATGAGTGTTTACCCAGGGGTCCTGGACTGTGGTTCAAGCAACCACACTAAACATGGTATAATAGTGCACACACTGCAAGGACTACAACCTCAGAAAATTCCATTAAAGATTGCATTGGATATAGGTGCCTATAGTGACACATCATCAACCAGATCTATTGGATGCAGGAGCTTGTTGTGATAGATCATCAACCAGGGTTAAAGACAGACACCATCTTAATCCATGATCTCATTATTAAACTAGTACAGGTACACCCACGCACTCACGGAGGATACCATGTTTGAACAGGACATGGAGAAATTGAAAGTGAACACTGTCAACTCTAATCGTAACCAGATCAGTCCAGGAGATTAATAGCTTCCTCCTATGCATGGATTAACGCATGAGAAGGAGAGGAAATGTTGAAGGAAGCTAGAAATTATCAATTCCACGTGGTTCATTCCAATGAGTATCACTGTACAATGTGAAGCCTCATCCCTACATCACACATGAAGGTCCTCATGTCCAGCATGCATGTTGGGGCGACAGGAACACATGCACAGCCACAGACAAGGCAACGATGGGGGTTCACTTCTAATGAATTCCATAAATACGTAGACAAATTCGTACATACACACCACATCTAACAACAATACATTGGTACATATATAAACGTACACAAGTATGTGAAGCATGCTTGGTGAACTTGTCTGCTGTTAATGATTACAATGGGAAAAAATAGATAGAAGTTTGTCTCTTTAGCGTCCACCGGGTGTGAGATGGTTGGAGCTAGGAGTACTCACCTAAAGCACTCTCAACCTCACTCATGGCTTGGCTAAGAAGCTGATACACTGCAGTGTGGAATTGTTCTTTGTATTTGCCTTCCATCTTTGAGTCTCCTTGGGTGTTCACACTTTGGTGAGTCACTCCTCGTTCCTAATAGAGAATGTTCACCATCAATGGAATTTAGGATCTCACCATGTACATCAAACAATATGGGGGTCCTCATCGTGTACAACAAACAATATAAGGGTCCTCACCATGTACAACAAACAATATGGGGGTCCTCATCATGTACAACAAACAATATAAGGGTCCTCATCATGTACAACAAACAATATAAGGGGTCCTCACCATGTACAGTCTGAAGTGAGGTAAATTCATAAAAATCAGCCAATAATTACATATACTGTACATTTTGATGTGGTGTGGATTAAATTCATAAGTTAATCCATCAGGGTAATCAGATATGTCAAGGAAGGTGAGGTGTTGCAGGAAGTAGCTGACACGTACAGGATGGATGTCATCATTAATTTACAATGTTTGGATTATGTCAATAAGCAGACAAGGACTGATTAAGAGGACTAGATCATGAAGGTGTACAGAAGCCATTCGAAATGGATGGAAAGTTAAAACAACCACACACACACACACACACACACACACACACACACACACACACACGCGCACGCACACGTGTGCAACATTGAGTAATACAATACGCAACTGTAAAGAAAGTTTCGTGTTCCTTGCAACAGCGCCTGAAGTCAGAAGTCACGTGTAACTGTATTGTGCATTATTGCACACGTGACTTCTGACTCCATGTGCTGTTGCAAGGAACACGAAACTCCCTGTATACACTTGTGTATTGCATCAATTTGGGTGGGACAGGAAGCCGCTACAGCTAAAACTAATTATCTGCATTCTACATTCTTCAGTCAATCTGCCAGTCAAAACATGGCTAGCATGGGGCCAGCAGGGCCAGGCACAGGCAATGAGTAGCACCCATATAATATACACATGATGACCTATACACACAATAGGTGCTGAATTATGCATAACTGGTTCATCTCACACCATGGTTACATGGCCACAGGAAATAACACTTAGGTAGCCACCACAAAGGCACGTACAGTGTGTGGCCAAAAATAGCGCACACTTTGATTACCATGTGCTGAATTTCAATTGAATATGCAATAGTCAAATGTTACTATAAATAGCAGGATATTCCCTAACTATTACACATTGCATTTTTTGGGGTTCTGTTGTGTGAGTGATGCAGAACTGGTATGATCTAGGTCCATTGCACCATCATGTGTGTGTGTGTGCATGCGTGTGTGTGTGTGTGTGTGTGTGTGTGTGTGTGTGTGTGTGTGTGTGTGTGTGTGTGCGTGCGTGCGTGCGTGCGTGCACACCAGCAATATACATATGGATGAAACACAATAGCTATTATATTATGGGAACCAGTCACACACAGAGATGCCAAGTGTGTATATAGCGTACAATGTTACAACATACCATTCCACGGTGCATTAAGGACTACATAACCCTGCATCATACTGAACTTTGTACCCCAACAACTATGTAGCCCTTACACGGCAGTCATGTACACATCATATATGTGTACGTACCAAGTGTTGGCGATATACTGAATCTGACACAGAAAATTGTAGAACTGCCTGTGTGTGAACCTGCGATTATCAGGGTTATCCAATGGTTGGCAACAAGAAGGTCATTGCTGCTTAGAGTTAGAGGTACTTGCCAACATAATAGTGACTGAACTCCACACACAACTTGCCATTAACTCACAGTGGCTATATCACCTGAACATAACAATGGATGGGCACAATATTAGCCGATAATCACGTCCCAACAATTATTGTGTAACTTTCATACCGATACGATAATTGTCCATGTCAAATATCACAATCAATGCAAATATTGGATAATTGCCCAACACTATTGCACATGTTGTACCCTATTATAATATTATATACATACCTAGTAGGCTAGTACTCTAGTATATGCAACAGGGTCTGTGTATGTATTATGTACACTCTAGTGTACATAATACATACACAGACCTTGTTTCAGGACCCTACCCACCCACTGTGTGTACTGTGGCCCATTGCCACACCCACCATATGTACTTTGACCCCAAACCACGCCCACTGTGTGCACTGTGATGTACGTACCTGCTTAGTTTCTGGTGGGTGGGACTTTGAGGATGGCGAGGGAGTCACCCCTTGGCGCGACTTCTTTCCTCCACTTGCTTTCCCCTTCTGCAAGGAACCAACCAAATGCATATTTGTCTTAGAGATCGCGATCAGAACGAAAACTTCAAACAGTACATTATTCCAAGCTGCCATATGTGGAGGGCTGTGTTCACACAAGCTGAGTATTCAGTAAGTGCTACAACACCATTACATTAGGTGCTACTGTAACCTAATACTGTACATAGGGTATGTAAGTACGCACATACGGTATGTACATGCGTATATACACACAAAACAAACCTCTTCCTTAACACTTGATCCAGTTGTCTTCTTTTCGGTCGAGCCTTTAGGTTTCTTTGCCTCTTTGCTTGCACTTTTCTTCTTCGAATCCTTACCAGTTTGCCCCGGTTCTACAAGTACGCAGACGGGTGATGGCACAGTACACATCGTAGGGGTGAGGGGTGCATTTGGAGGCAAACGTACACACACCTGGAGATAAGACTGATTCCCCAGTGTCCGGTTCTGAGGACTGGGTGAAGGGGAGGACAGGCAAGCCCAGCGTGTGTCTTATCTGTAGACTGGTGCATTCGATGGAGTCAAACAATCCATTCAGAATCTTGCGCCTGAATGTGGAGATACGCATAGGCCAGGTATAGTACTACATTATGTAAGTGTTTAGGTACAGTACATGGCAGTATCAGAGTAAGAAATACTTATCTATATACATACATGTAACATATTACAGTGCATATGTATGTAGAAATCACAGTACATATGCACACATGTGCGATACTACAGTAAGAAAATACACACACTACGTGTACATACGTACATAATAATATTATAAAGATCAATTTGTGCTCCACAACTGCCAAACAACTGGTTTGTAGCAACATATGGTACAGTGCAGTGTGGGGTGGGGAGATCATATTCAAAAACACTTTTGACAGGTCATACATAACACCTTGTAAAGGGCATATCACCTTGTAGAGTACAAGTAGGTGTACAATGAGGGTGGACACAGATCTATTCACAGCTGCTTTCACTATGTGTCTGCATGCGTACTGTACATGAGTGTGGAGGCGTTGGAGATAGTCTCGCATAACCAGACCCTCAACGGCGGCGACCATTTTCGATGCAGAGATCACCAAAAGTGAGGGTCTACACAACTGTGGCAAAAATGTGTGGAACCCAAGGTTGAACACAAACCAACTGGTTAGTCTCGTGCAGCCAGACCTTTGACCTGCCATTTTATTTCGAAATTGCACAGTCATAAAGCAGACAAAGGGTCTAATTTACCACCTGATTAGGGACCTTCACTGCACCATCATGGAGCTGAAACATCTGGTGAACCTTGCACTGGAATGTGCCTGATTAACTTTTAACACTCACACACTGCACACGGGTTTGCACAGGTAATAGAAATATGACCAGGTGTAACTTCTGGGTGGTCCAACACAACATGGACAGATACAGCCAACAACATCCAGGTCGGAGGTCAGAGGTTGAAGGTTGCATCACAGCCACATGACACCTTATTATGTACTGGGTGTAGATAACATTAGCAATAACAGGTATACAGTGGAACCTCTCTATTATGAACCTCTGAATTGCAGAAACCTCTATAATAAGGACACCATTCTGTGTCCCAGTGTAGTACTGTAGTGTATTAAGTGACCTCTGAATTGAGGACACCTCTGTAATAAGGACTGAAATCAAGGTTCCAAAGTGACCTTAATGGAGAGGTTCCACTGTACACACAGTGCATACATATCTTTTATGTTTACTCATTGCAGGGACGAAATTCCAGTGTTAACATGAGAAGGATGCTGTATACTATGCTGTATGTACGTATGTACACAGCTGTAGTTATGCATATGAGTCATACATGTGTGCATACTGTGTGTGTACATACATACGTACATGCGTGCTTACATGTGTACAGGTGTGCGAACGTATGTGTACATATTGTACATGTGTGTGTACAGTACATCATCACAGTGGTAAATGCTCATCTGATACATTGTGTCAACTCACACTAATGAGGTGGGACTCGGTTTTAACACAGATGGAGGCGGAAACGATAAGAGTCCAACAATTGTGTTCATCTTTGCCAACTTGGTCTCTCTTCTGCCCTCCTCCTCCAACCCAAGAATCAACTGTGCAACAGAAGTACAAGGAAATCCACCGATCAAGGTTCTGCACTTAAGACAACTTGTTTACACAGACAGCTTTACTGTAGGAAATGTCTCAATAATAAACAGTCACGTTGTGATAATTGTAAACTCAGGGGCCTGTTAAGAATATTGGAATTACATGACACACAGACTGCACTATTCTGCGAAAATGTGCACAATGTACACACAGACTGTATGTTCGGATGCGCACAAGACGTATAGGCTGCACCAGATGAATGAAAATTTGTGTAATGTACACATGGTCTGTATATGCTGATGACATACAGACTGCACGGGTTGGGCCAGAATTTGTGCAATGTGCACATGCATAGACTGTGTACTACATGGAAACAGCCATACACGTGAAGTCTATAGAAAGGTGAATATGAGAAACAATACAAGGTCTGAGATATTCAATGCATGACCAAATAGAAGTGCATATTTTCACACAATCGTGCAAATACAGTGCCAACAGGACACATTCCGGGTGCACAACGGCAATTAGAGCCTTTTGGTAACCATGGGAACATACAGAGGAAAGTACCTGTAGTGAAGGGATCAATCCAGGCAGCTGAGCACGCTCCATATATGATTCAGGTACAGTACACGTGGCAATCTCAGAAAATGTTTGGGGATTTATCACAAACCTTAGAAAGTAGCAAAACTTGGAGGGCTTGTGGTTACAGTTTATCTGCATGCAATATGGGTTTCCTATTACATATACAGTATCTGGTTTTGACAAGAGCGAGACATTTGTTATGTAATTGGTATGAGTGGTACCAAAAGTCACACAAAAAGCCACTTCCTGATGACACAGTGTGATGGCTGTTGAGTAATTCAACATGTTTATGCATGTACGTACATGACATGTACATGCACATAGCACACACACACACACACACACACACACACACACACACACACACACACTCACGCACGCACGCATGCACACACACACACACACACACACACACACACACACACACACACACACACTCACGCACGCACGCATGCACACACACACACACACACACACACACACACACACACACACACACACACTCACGCACACACACACACTCACACACGCACGCACACACACACACACACACACACACACACACACACACACACACACACACACATGCTTCCCTAGGAAAATTTACTTAATGGAGAGACAGGGTATTATCCAGTAGGTTTCCCAGGGCCTCATAACATGTGACAACAACAAAAATTCCAATAGAAACACCCCTATTACTGAGAACCCATGGGTGCATCAAGGTACACATGCATACACAATGCTGTTACCATGACCACTGTACAAACACAGATAGGGGAGCTCTCAAGGGAATTTTCATCTATTTTTGGAGTTAGGCACATGACCATGTATGCCTGACCGCTTCACAAAGGAGTACTGTATATTGTTATCATACTTACAGGGCCTGATCCCCACCCACACTTAGGACTCTTGTGTAAGCTTGGTACTTTGCAGGTAAGCCAACACTCAGAAAGTGTACCTAGGTGTGTAAACCAGACTGAGGGGCTACCCTGTGATACCCTCCAGAATAATCCCAATGCACAGCTTGCACTGCCAGCACACAGACATGAATATGTTTATGTTCACACCTGTTACTTTTCCTACAGCCCACAGATAGACAAGTTGTATTACATGTATTGTAGGTACGTAGAGTGTACTAGTTGCAGTGTATGTATGTGTGGTGTGTGCGTTCTCACAGGTATCAACAGATGATCTATTCCTAAATGGAACAGAAAAATGCAAGCTTGAAATACTGAACACAGGGCAATGAATTGGGAAAAGGGGTCCTTTGGGACGTTTGAAAGGAGGTCCTGTGGGACATTTGAAAGGGGGCCCTGTAGGACATTTGAAATGGGGCCCTGTGGGACATTTGAAAGGGGGCCCTGTAGGACATTTGAAAGGGGGTCCTGTGGACATTTGAAAGGGGGTCCTGTGGACATTTGAAAGGGGGTCCTGTGGACATTTGAAAGGGGGCCCTGTGGGACATTTGAAAGGGGGTCCTGTAGGACATTTGAAAGGGGGCCCTGTAGGACATTTGAAAGGGGGTCCTGTGGACATTTGAAAGGGGGCCCTGTGGACATTTGAAAGGGGGTCCAGGGTTGAATGCACTGACCCTGTGTAAACATTAGACACCCGCCTTCTTGAAATAGTGGATATTTGTCTTTAGTTCCCCCTCACAATGCGGCAGTATGTGGTATCTCAGGTAGTGCTTCTCCTGAGGACTGAATGGAGACTAACAAGAACAAAAATCTCAGAGATCAGTGTCCACCTACATATGTACATACAGCACATGAGTGCATACACACTATACGTGCATATTGTACACCCACAATGAAATCACCAAGGATTGTAATACAGTAAATGATGCCATGGCAATAAGATTTTAACGTGACTGTCCCAACTTCCATGCCATCCATTCCCACTTCAATGTGGCCGAATTATATTTTTTCACTGGTATGCAAACAATTTACATAAGGCGTCCCAGTCTAATGGTTGTGCAAACCTGACACCTCTACAATCTATTAGCCCTAGAAACGGGTAACAAGCAGCATTACACCCACCCACCAAGGCATCTATGGAGGCATGCACTCCCTACTGCATGCACATACATATACGTATGTATACATGTACACACACACACTGTAGGTGTGTATGTGAGGTGAGTGTAGGATATACAACCTGGAGGATGCTCTTGATGGTGTGAACAAGATGCTGACCTCGACAATAGTAAGGTCGGGGAGTGAATAGCTGTGAGTGGAAGCGGGTCAAAAAGGACCAATACATGCCTCAATGAAGATATGGTGCTGGAACATTCCGTCGTCCTTTAGCCATTCTTACAAGTAGTACACATGCATGTGGAGCTACACCTGTGTGTGGATGAGGAAGGGTTTCTATGGATACGCCAAATACATGTACACATACATAGGACTGGGAGTGAATGGAGTAGTGTACCAGCCATCATCATGTTAGTGGTAGGACTGGGAGTGGATGGAGCGATGTACTAGCCATCATGCTGGTGGTAGGACTGGGAGTGGAGGAAGTGATGTACTAGCCCCATCGTGCTGGTGGTAGGACTGGGAGTGGAGGAAGTGATGTACCAGCTATTATGCTGGTGGTAGGACTGGGAGTGGAGGAAGGTGCAATACAAACCAAAACCAGCAGCTGACCATTCTTGGCCAGGTCAGCTGATTACTCAGTACAAAGTGCTGGACAGACTCCTTGTAGCCAATGTAAATTCAGAGTCCATGGGTTAATTACCCACCAGCCACATGACACATGACTCAGTGGAGCATGACAGACTACAGGATGTTGCAGTGACCCCTGGGAGACCACCAGGTGCCAATGACTGGACATGGGAGGCAGGAATGAACAGGTCAAGTCTGAACACCCAGTCTGGTGGGGGCCGCCCATGAGAAGTGGGGAGCCTTCACTAAAAGGTCACATTACAGGGTGCAGCTCCTCATCACAAAAGTGCAATGAAGTCCAATAATGGAATTCATGAGGGGATACTCACATCATGAATACAATTAGAACCATCATAGGAAGTGTGTTGTATACAGGGTGTCATGTTATGGACATATTATACAGTAGAACCTCTAATAAAGGACATTCGGAATACAGGACCATAGAAATTACCTCCCTACAAAGGACACGTTCTAGGGCATCAAAAATAGACTCTCCTATAGTGCTAATACATTCCACCTCTGAAGAGTTGACAACCTCTCTACAGTGGACAAATTATCTGGTCCCAATGTGTCCTTTATAGAGAGGTTCCACTGTACACGTAATACACCACAACCCAATGTTAAAGCCAGGAAGTACACATTCCTGAATCAGTGTGTCATTGAAGTAACAACGGAAAATCCTGTATTTGGAGAGGTGCCAGTTGAATAGGGACCAGCAGAGAATTCCCCATTGTTTGCCCATGATGTCACAACATGCAGGATGCTGGACATATACAGAATGGGAAATCTCATTGAAAAACTCAGTGAGTGCGTGTACACTGACAGGGGTGATCACATGGGACGCATGCTAGCCTGTCTACCACACAGGAGTGAGCAATAACCCAGTGCATAACCCAACATAACGACCACAGCATGCATGTAACAACACATAACCCATCTACCTGGAACACAGCCTAAGCTCTGCTATGGGTGAGGTCACTACTGTAACTGCTGTTAACAAAAGTTCAACTTTGTTGTTTTTGTTGAGGTTGTAGTAACAACTACATACATACGTACGTACATACCAGCAAACAAGATGCAGGCATACGCATACATAATACACTGTAATCCACAGCACGCATGTAACAGCACATAATTCATCTACCTGGAGCATGGCTTAGGCTCCGCTATGGGTGAGGTCACTACTGTAACTGCTGTTAACAAAGGTTCAACTTTGTTGTTTGTTGAGGTTATAGTAACAGCTACATACATACGTACATACCAGCAAACAAGATGCACACACACGCTTACATAACACACGGTAATTGCGTACATAAAAGATACAGGTGAATATGTACTAACAGCGTGTTTGTGTACGATATATGTGGGTTGTTGTTGACAGTGTACCAAAGAGCCAGGAATTTCAGATTCCAGTCAGTGAAACCCGCAACAGAGTGCAACAAACAGTGGAGTAGACCATTGGGGGTCAGCCCCACACACAAGCTCTTTGACTTCAAATAGTGACAAATTCTCTTGACATTCACAAATCGATGCATCTTCTAAAACGACAAGAAACAAACACTGGAGGAATGTGAACCTTTGAGTGTTCTCAGCATAGTTGGACAGCATTGACAGTATTGACATGAGTGGATCAAGTGTACCAGGCTAATGCAGGTCAAGAGGGTGTGTTACTGGGTTCATAACAGAGTGGGGTGAACATATCCTCACTACATCGGAATATACCTACACCTACGTACACAGACAAACACATTGTACTTGTATGTAATGTGCAAATGTACTGTATGTGAGCATACGTATGTGTGCACACACACAACACACACACACACACACACACACACACACACACACACACACACACACACACACCACACACACACACACACACACACACACACACACACACACCACACACACACACACACACACACACACACACACACACACACACACACACACACACACACGCACACATAAATGCACACATACATGATACAAAGCAAATGTTGTAAGTACATACGTACATATGTTGTATGCATCTCTATATACGTACGTAGATACACAAGTACTTAGCTATTGTGATTGTACTGTACATATGCCCAGTATGTGTGTCAAGTAGCCCTGAGGTGTCTATGGTCACACTTTACAGCAGACACATGAAATCGCAAAAGGAAATAACAGCCACGTAAGCTAACAATTATAGATAATATACAAGATGTAGCAGTGAATGGATGATTAGCTGGACAAGAAGACATGCCTGTATGTATGTCAACTGAGACCTCAAGTAGACAGATATTCCGGAGAGATAGGGGAATATTCCTTGAAATATTTGGACAAGTACAAGTCGACAATGTACATAAGTACATATGTACATATGTACATACATGCACGGTTATGGCAGGAAGAGGTGATAACGATCCGTTCCACGAAAAGCAGGTACAGGTCAACGTACATCCTTGGTGAGATAGGTATGTCCACACGAGTAGGAAAACAGAACTATGTGGGTGCAGGATTGCTCAATAGGAACAGAAGGAGCCCACGTTCATTAATATACACACGAGCAATACTCACCCATACACACAATTCCATTGTGCAATTATACACACAATTGCTTTATACCACACACACACATTGCACACAAACACTAATAAGCATATGCACACACGGATCCACAGGTAGGGTGGGGATAATGACCCTGATTCCAGGAATAGAAGGGAGATTCCGTGCAGCATTAATATGCATCCTATTGGCTACAAAGTGACCATCACGGTAGTTAATGATGTGCAGAGTTGATGTATAGAGTTTGATTAGGGAATGTATAGAAGTTGATTGCACACCACTCTCTCATGCACCTCGCCTACATGTGAACACGTGGGCAGCATTTACGAGGTACACCTGTCGTAACATACATACATACAATGATGCATACGTACATACATAATATACTGCATGTACATATGTATGTACACTGTTATCTGGTGTTGGGCGATATCAAAACATTACAAAGGATAATTGTCTGTTGTGGGTATTGCGATTATCGTGATATTAAATGCTATACAATAGCATTTTGAAACACTCAAAGGCTATATACGTACATCTTTGCAATTTGCATATGACACAATGTATGATGTACTGTATAGCGGGAAATTTTCGCGGGACAAAATTTTCGCAGATTTTGCAATTGGCCTAACATCTGCAAAAATTTTATCTGCGAATTAGGCATCCACGGAAATTTTGTCCTGCAAAAATTTTCCCGCGATACAGTAGTTTGGAATCATCATCCACCAGACAATGAGATCATCACTATCGTATCGTAGAGTGAGAGGTATTGCACAAAATAACAACGACTAGTCCTTTGTGTAACTCTCATTGGACCACACTAGACACGCATATCCCATGAATGAAACATTGGATAAACACGGTACAAGCCAATAATTATGTGGCAACAATAGTTACAATATTGAATTTCATACCGAAACGATAATAGCCTTTGTCTGATATATTATGATTAATTGCAAAGCCCCGATATTCACCCAACACCGCTGCTACCACAATGTTGGAGTGTGCTGCTTGAGCTATGTCCAGTATCTGTCTAATTTGTAGTTGGACTGTCCCACCTTAGGCATATGTTATCTCAAGCTACAGAAAAACTTGTGAATACTTTTAAGTGCACACGTACACAAGTACACAGTGTGAGGTGGTGTGTGTATGAGAGAACCACCCTAACACCAACAACATAGGAAACTACACACTGAGAACCAACACAACAAACAGTCCATCCCACATGGTTCTCCACTGGTTCAACACACAGAATAACAGTATACAAACCAACCACACACACATCCACCCAGACGTATGTATGTTTCTCCTTGGGTGCTATACATGAGTTCACCCGCTGGTGGGTTGTGCACACCAAATCCAGCCTAATGACCCCAGTTGACCCCAATGATGGTGGTTCTCTACAGCACAGCATGACGTGGGTTGGCAAACGAGTACAAAGCAGTCATGCCCTATCCGTGTTACTACAAGTAGTGAATGGTGTTGTGAAAACACTGGAGAGTCCCTACATTCACACAACACAGACTACCTCCCAGTGTGGTCACCAGAATTGAAATAAAGAAGGGTCTCAAGAAGGGTCCTGTACCCTTCAAATACAACACAGACTACCTCCCAAAAGGTCGATGTGCTATGGAGTCTGTACAGTGAGTGTGGTGCTTTGGTGTTCAGGGCAAGGGGCGCATTACACATGGGGGAATTCCCAAATGTACAGTACGTAGTATATCCTGTAATTCAATTAACTCATGTACTTGACGGTCACATCATGACACAATATTGTGTACAATTTACTGCAAACAGGAAGGAAGGCCACACACATTTGCAGAAACACACGTGTACATGTAAGGACACAAACACATACTATGTTTGTATACAGGATATCCCCAATTCACACATTACAGCCCAGTTCTGTCAGAGATGGAACATTAACCATGTTTGGTACATGGATAAGGATATGGATATGGAATCTTATTTAACGTGGGTGAGCCTTTAGCCCTGGGGGCTACTATACTAGACGCAGATATGTACAGTAAGTAGGTATGTACATACGTATGTATGCACGTATATATGAACATACATAATACACAACACAATAAGTACATATGTACATATGTATGCACATATATATGAACATACATACTGTACGTATACAAATACAAAGTACACACAGTACACACATACACACTGTACATACATACGTAGGTAGGCATGAACTGTTGGTATGTTAGTGAAAATGACACAGAAAGTAAAAAAATATGTGATATGTACAATAGTGGAAGCCCAGGATTGCAGTGAAGCGTAGCGCATAACTAACATACCTCTTGCAGCCCTTCCACAGAAAGGTCCCACTCGGGAATATCTTCCAACTCCACTTTTGGCTTCTGTTCAACGAGGGCTTCTTCTTTGGGAGGAGCTATACAATGTGGAAAGGAAGCAAGATAAAATTGCTCCTGACCCCACTTCCACTGAAGTGTAAAATATGCAACTTTCGTGCAACTGAATACAGGTGGCAAACACGGAACCAAGCAGTGTGGTATCAAACAACCTTGTTGAGTAAACTCATGTACATACGTACAAACACACAGGGGCACTGTTCTGCATGTGTCGAAGAAAACAGGTTCCAGAGTTCAAGCGTTTGCCTCACAGTTAGCAAACAATAGGCTTGAGGGTAGACAATGTTTACAAAATGGTAAAGATAGCTTCAATACAAGGACACATGTGATATTCACACGCGATTCTTGTTCGATGGCGCCTCGCTTTGAAGGATGTAGGTTTTGTAAGATTATACATTTGCATGTGTGTGGGTATAGGAGGTGTCGAGCATGTGTCCCACTGCCTACAGGATTGGTCTGAGGCGTCACATAACTGATGCTACAAACACAACCCACAAAGTGCTCGAAGGGAATTTGAATAGTGCAAGGCTAGGAGGGATAATAAGCTGATTGCCCTTGTCAAATGAACAAGGCATGTCAGGTTAACAAGAGTACAATTCATTGTGATAGCCGTATACTTAATCTCCTTGAGCACTCTACAAAACTAAATAAACTTTACCATGATGCATTTTATTCACCAAGGAATATCCCCTTATCTACACAAACTGTGTTAAATCTATAAAAGAATTTATAAAGTTTAGTCAATGACAACTGCCAGTCCTCATGTTTATACAGAAACCGTCCAGGTCCAAGTTGATTAGATAACAAACTGTGGTGGTGTTACAAGGGGCAACCCTGCATGAGGTACAGCTGACCCGTATGGTGACCGTAAGGAGGTTACAAAATGGAGTGCACACATGTATATACCACACCACATTGTATGTGTGCATACTAGTACAACAATGCGTACATACACACATGAACACACAGTGCTGTATGCACAAGTAGTGATTGTGTTCAGTGGCAAATGTATACATAGTGTTATACATGCATATGTATGTAAGTACATAAGTACATATGCATGATAATGCATGATAAGTACCAGGTTGTGTACGTACATCCACATACACAACATTGCTGTCAGTGTAGGGTGCTGATAGGAGAGGCCAGTGGTATGTACTCTGGGTGGTATCATGTTGACCCGGTGTGCAAACGTGCTTTGTTGGAACTCTGGAAATTGTAGTCGCGCTGGGTTCAACACGCGGTGCAGTGTTTTGGCACCCAGGTAACTGCAAAACACGACCTCCTACATCATTCTCACACGAATATCTACATGCGCACAAACACACAAGAGGTTGAGAGCACGAACAAACTCGTGGACCAGTCACAACAATAACAATGGGACTTCAGTCCAACAATAACCCCACACCTCGAGGACCATACCTCAAGTGTGCAGTACAATTGAAACATGCACCTACATTGCACGCATGTGAGAGTAGTGGATGCATCACATAGCATACATATTGCTGTACATCAACTCAGGCACATTGAACATGAAGAGAAAGCTCAGTAATCCGGGAGATATCCCATTACAAGGGTTTTCAACCCAAACAGACAGGAATCACTGCAACTCAACAGATATTGTGTCTCGAGACTGCGAAGTTTCCAACTTGTATTGAAGTTGATATGTACGTACACATGCACACATTCACATGCCAAGTGTATGTAGGTAGTGGCTATGTCCTTCCTAGGTGTGCTGCAGCGGATATATAGTGCTTAATTGAATTCCGAAGGTGAAGCTGGAAGAATTCAATTAGGCACTATATCCGCTGCAGCACACCTAAGAAGGACATAACTAGCTTGTATCCTTTTCAACTGCTGCTGGATAGTGATTTGTTTGATGGATTCCGCTGAGTGTGCCGATCTTTTTAATTTGACAGACTAAATTACAGATTGGGATAATCTTCACAGTATACATACATAAGTACACAGAGGTGATGTCATTTCATTTTTTTTCCCAAATTATTAGAGCCCTTGGGCTAAATATAAGGTATATAGAGGTGATGTCATTTCATACATATACGTACACTCAGCGAGTATGTACGTACGTACATGTGTGTACACGTATATACATAGTAACACACATTATACAGACGTATGTACGTACACTGAACACACACATACATACATAGGCATACATAGAGGTGATGTCACTTTGTACACCTACAGAAAGTAGGAAGTGAGCTACAAGTTAGCTCCTTAGTGAAACTAGTTTGTAACCAAAAGGAAACCTCAAGCATTGAAGTAACACAGGATACGAATTAGCCATAATGTGATAAGAACAATGAGGTTACTTGGGTGTATAGTGCACTACCGCTGTGGATCATTGGCACACACACACACACACACACACACACACACACACACACACACACAAATGCAAACACACACAAAACGCAAACACGCACGCACACACACACACACGCACACACACACACACACACACACACACACACACACACAAAACGCAAACACGCACGCACACACACACACACGCACACACACACACACACACACACACACACACACACACACACACACACACACACACACATACACACACAATCAAGGTCATAACAGTTCACACATTGACTGTTTATCACATCAACCTCTTACACAGTTCATGTGGCCCAGGTCAAAAAGGAATATTATCGTAGAAATCATAGTTGTGCTACATTTGGAAGGCCTCAAGACAAGTGCCCACTGTTGGATAAGTGAGTTAGAATACACCACGGGCAGTGAAGGGAGACAGGGTTCATGCCACCACATTGAAACTGTGGTGAACTTGTAATAACCATTGAAACCAGGGTCTTTCCTCTTTCCTACACCAACTGGGTGAATCAACAGGGTCAGGACAACATGGTAATCACCTTTCTTCCCATTCCCCCCAGGTTGTCTGTCTTTCTTCCCTTTGTCTTCTTTCTTCCCAGTCTTGACCTGATCCACCAGAAGGGGTTGCTCTTGAGGCTCCTCCAGAGAGGGGTCCATGACCTCCATGTACAGCCGCCGCAGACCGGCAACCCCGCTATGACTGTAGTATAACTGTGGGCAGCAGACGCAGTAAAAAAAACATGGAAAACAGCAAAGTACACACTGTATATACTATGTGTACATACAATACATACACACACTTTAACACCAGTGGGAAATGTTGGAGTGTGTGTGCAATGATATAAGTAGACAGCCTTGTAGATATGTGCGTAGTGCATATTTGGTACTACTGGCAATACTACTCACTAATAGTTACTAATAGTGAATATTTGGTGCATTTGGTAAAATCTTTGATTCAGGTACTTCAACCCATTGTGCTGCCGTTGGAAGTGTGAATGGTCCACTTGACCCAATTAAAATTCACCTGGGGGTTCTTTTGAATGAAAATGTCCTCTTCCTGCGACGAGACACGGGAAATGAATGAATGCAAAGGAAATGTGTGCACAGGTGTGCATATCCACAGACAATGAAAACAGGTAGGCAATTGAACATACTGTAAGATTTCAATACACTGTACGGTACACGGAGGTATGTGTGTGTAAAAATGCCTAATACGTACAACAGTACATTCATAGCATACATATGTACATATGACATGTACACACAGTACTTGTACGTACATATGTACATTATACAGATGCATGGTAGTGGTATACATACGTATGTACATGCATCACAGAACACATACATATACACACGCATTCTGTTCCAACAAAATTCTCACATACACACAAATACACACATGTACGTACATCTGTATGTACCATAGTCATTAGAGCACATGTGACTTACTAAACACGAGGAAGCCAGTTCAGGCGAGGGAGTTCGCGGAGGAGAGCAAATGCTATCGATGATCTGATTAATCAGCTTGTGTGCAGTGGTAACTGCCACCTTGTGCATGAGTCTATTCTGTAATGGGAGGCACAGAGAGGAGGATACCACGTACACTAATGTTATATGTAGAAGTACGTACCCACACTGCACCCACACTGTGATCTTAGACACAGGGGGGTTCACACTATATTGAGTGAAGTTCCCACACTGCACCCACACTGTGATTTTAGACACAGGGGAGTTTACACTATATTAACTGGACTACCCACACTTCACCCATAGTAATCTCAGACACAGGGGAGTTCACACTACATTGAGTGAAGTTCCCACACTTCCGTGGATACTCGGGATTAAACAAACAGCAGATAATGGGAACACGCTGTTTGCAATATGTTCCAGATGGCCCAATTGAAACACTAATGACTTTGCTACATCACCAGGTCAGTGGGAGGGAAGGGGGTCACGTAGACAGGGTGAATTACAGCTCTAGGATGATCAGGAGGTGGTTTGAATTCAGCTTCGCATCTTTACTGATGCAATGGAGCATACACAACTTGAGCTATTACTTCTAATTTCGCTAATTGGGGGTGAAGCAGGTCACAAAGGGTCACACAACCTACACATTTCAAAACACAGCCATGCATACACACATACGTATGAATGTATATTCTAGCATACGTATATGCATATGTGGGTAAGTAAGTGTGTCTGATACATCTCATACGTATCTTCAATATGCAATACAATACATTCGTTCATGAGATGGACCATTCATCTTCTATGGGACTATATACATACGTACGTATGCATTGAAGTGAATTCTCTTGCACATACGTACGTACATACTTACGTATGTATAATGTAAGTATGCATACGTACTGTAAGTACATAAATACGATGAAGCACTCTGCACTTTGCACTCTGCACTCACAGTGATGTCATTGCGTTGCTGGACATGAGCATCCTCGGTGTGTGCAATCCCTGTCAGCTTCACATAGATCGGGCGTCCTCCACAAAGAACCGGGCCAGTACAAAGGGACCAGTATTCCGTGAACACACCGGGTTTGTCTGCTTTAAATATGAATTCAAAGGCTAACGTTTCCCCTGGCAACAGCACTCCTCCCCTGGTGTCGAAATAGAACCTCTGGACCCCTTCGCTCAGTCTGGTCTGCAGGCTGTTTGCTCGTGGGACCTTCTGCCAGGAGTAGTACATGGCAGTGGTACCACAGTTCACCAGGGGGAGGGAAGATCTCACTATCCGGTTGGGCTCAGATGTGAAGGACACAAAGAATTCTACAGGAGCAGAGAGAAAATGGGATTCTCTCTCTATCTGTGTTGAAATACTGTTGGTTACTGTATGTACACATGTGGATAGGTACATACGTATGAACATGTACATACAAATACATATCGCATGTATTCATATTTTAAGTTAATAATAATATTATTCATTTTCATACATGTGTCAAAGGGCCTAACATGTACAATGAATCTGTGCATAGTGAAAGTATGTATGTATGTAATAGAGTGTACACATGCCATGCTATGCATATTCTGCACATAGGTACCTTTCGGACGGGAGGTAGCTGACCGAGGTGCACCCTCCCACTTTAGAATGTCCTCGTTGATGGACAGAGCAGGACCCAACATCGGTACTGCTATGTCTGACTGTGAAGCCAGGGGCTCTCTGTACAGGTATGGAGGGGGGTTGGGATACTCAGTGAGGAAGTGTAGGGATACGTATGTACGTACATGTGTGTGTGTGTGTGTGTGTGTGTGTGTGTGTGTGTGTGTGTGTGTGTGTGTGTGTGTGCGTGTGCGTGTGCGCGTGTGTATGCATGCGTGTTTGTGAGTGTGCGTGCGCGCGTGTGTGTGTGTGTGTGTGCATGTGTGTACTGTGCCTTGTTTTGAGAATCCAGATGTACCACATGTACCACATGTACGTACGTACATATGTCGTACATACAGTAAACTGCTAACATACGTACGTATATCGTATTGCCCAGGTCACTACACATACGTACGTACATACTGGACTTACATATGGTTCAATTCCAAAATGTTACGTTCAGTCTCAGATTCGGAATCACTAGAATACTCCAGTGAGTCCAGTGAGACTACTTGAGGTAGACCATATTGCTCCTTCCCATCCTCTGCGAGGACAGTTGAGTGTCCGATAACTTGAAGGTTGGGAAAATCCTGTGCATGTACACACATAAGTAAGCAAGTGCACAAATCCTTAACAAACTAGAGTGAGTTCAGCTAGCGATTCAAACAATGATTGACAACCCGGGGTTGTGAATCTTGTGATATGGTGGTCAATCTACTCAACCCCTACTTGGTGGTGTGGGTCATCTATTCAACCCCTATAGGGTGGTAAGGGACAAACTTCTCTCAATTTCTACTGGGTAGGAAGGTTCAATCTACCCAACCCCTATGGGGTGGTGAGAGATAACATCATACTAAAGCCCTAAGAGGTGGTGAAGGTCAATCTCATGTACTCAACACACTCACTGGGTGGTGAGGGTCTATTTCAGTCAACACCTTCTCCAGTTGTTTCCTTCGATTGGCGAGATAGACAGACTCCCCCCAGGTGTAGTGAGAGGGGACGTTCTTCTCAATCCCGGTACTGAGTCCCTTCTCTCTCCTCACATGGTTGGGGATACCAATGAGTTCCAGCTCAGGAGGATGACCCCCCTCGGTCAGGGTCACTGCAGTCCTGTACACACGACCAGACACTCAGCATCGCAAGTACGGTATGTACATACGAGTGGTAAACACTATGTACACACATCTCTATCTGCATACGTACATGTGTGTATGTACGTATGTACGGACATATGTGCATATAAAAATACATACATGCATACACACAGGCACACACAACATGAACAGAAATTGAAAGTGTCTCTGAGCTGATGAGGCAGAATGAATTTTAAATAAAGCGGAAGATACATACACATAGTGGTCAATATCAATAATTATAAGACAGTACAATATCATAATTACCATGTACGTACATATGCATGTGCGTACGTGTACAAGTACATACGTATGCATGTGCTATGTGTACAAGTACGTACGTATGCAAGTATGTGCTGATTACCTGATGCCAGTTTCAATGTCTCCCAACTGAATTCCTTGACTGTAGAACTCACTTCCCACTCGGTCTAAGTACGTATTCACATATAACGTGTGTAAGAGTGTTGGTGAGCCCATGTGCAGGCCATACTACACACTCACATTCACATGCACGCACGCACCCACTCACCCACACACACACACCCCACACACACACACAAACACACACACACACACTCACATGCACACGCATGCACACGCACATGCGCACACACGCACGCACAACCCCTACATTTTCATGCACGCACATACTCACATCCCTTTCCATGTTCCAACAATGGCATGGCTCTATCAATCAGAGTCCTGTATGTACACATAAATGTATGTACGTACTTAGTTAATATACAACAAATACATAGAATAGTATTATAAAAATAACAAAATACCAAATTGAGTTGTTGGTATACAGTACATACATACTTACATATATACTGTATACTGTATATAAACAGAAAAAGTGTATGCCCAGCTGTACCAGTCACACACACCAATGCCCAGCTGCACCAGTCACACACACCAATGCCCAGCTGTACCAGTCACACACACCAATGCCCAGCTGTACCAGTCACACACACCAATGCCCAGCTGCACCAGTCACACACTGGTGCCCAGCTGCACCAGTCACACACACCAATGCCCAGCTGCACCAGTCACACACACCAATGCCCAGCTGCACCAGTCACACACACCAATGCCCAGCTGCACCAGTCACACACACCAATGCCCAGCTGCACCAGTCACACACACCAATGCCCAGCTGCACCAGTCACACACTGGTGCCCAGCTGCACCAGTCACACACACCAATGCCCAGCTGTACCAGTCACACACTGGTGCCCAGCTGTACCAGTCACACACACACACACACACACACACACACACACACACACACACACACACACACACACACACACACACACACACACACACACACACACACACACACACACACACACACACACACACACACACACACACACACACACACACACACACACACACACACACACACACACACACACACACACACACACACACACACACACACACACACACACACACACACACACACACACACACACACACACACACACACACACACACACACACACACACACACACACACACACACACACACACACACACACACACACACACACACACACACACACACACACACACACACACACACACACACACACACACTGATGCCCAGCTGTACCAGTCACACACACACACACACACACACACACACACACACACACACACACACACACACACACACACACACACACTGATGCCCAACTGTACCAGTCACCCACACACTGATGCCCAACTGTACCATTCACCCACACACTGATGCCCAGCTGTACCAGTCACCCACACACTGGTGCCCACACTGTACCAGTCACACACAGACTGATGCCCACACTGTACCAGTCACCCACACACTGGTGCCCAGCTGTACCAGTCACCCACACACTGGTGCCCACACTGTACCAGTCACCCACACACTGATACCCAGCTGTACCTCTGTTCCTGAGCTGCTCTGTACCTATCTCCATGATTCATGGTCAGTTTGCTGGGGGAGGAGCCAATCTGCTCCGCCAACTGTTCCTGGTATCTCCTCCGCTCAGCCATTGTGTCCCTCCAGTAGTCCAGGGCATTTGATTCATGGACAATTGCATGCCTTTCATGAAATGACTTCGAGGGGACTTTCTCAGGTGATGGCGGTGGTCGATATATGGGTGGCATCTACAAATAGCATGCTCACAGATCTTAATACTATGCATGTTGTGAAAGTACAAACATACGTACACACTGTATGCACTGCATGTACACAAGTAAAATATGATTTGGAGAACTCTTGGGAGAGTGTAGGATCTCGGAGACATGTATCAGTCATTTGGAGACAGAGAGCTTCAATTCAAGGATAATACAGGACTGTACACACCCTGGGTCTATCAGGAGGTGATAATTGGTAGTTGGACTGAAGGATGTGCGTGTAGTGGATGGAACATCCTCATGCAATTGCCAAAACCGGGATATGTATGTATGTACGTAACTAATACTTAAGTATTCACACATTCGTATACGTATGTATGTACATATGTACATGTGTGTATGTTGTATGTAATCCCACATTTTGGTTCCTTACTCACTGATGAGAGTTCAGTGACTGTTCTTTGGAATGTGGCCTCACTGACGGTATTGTGGAGCTCATTTGTGTAGTCCTCAACTTCTCCGAGCAAACTGTGAGGAATGAATGTCCCAGTCTCATCCAGACGAGGGCCAGGAGCGGGTGCACCTGTAAGTATGTGTGTGTGTGTGTGTGTGTGTGTGTGTGTGTGTGTGTGTGTGTGTGTGTGTGTGTGTGTGTGGTGTGTGTGTGTGTGTTTGTGTGTGTGTGTGTGTGTGTTTGTGTGTGTGTGTGTGTGTGCGTGTGTGTGTGTGTGTGCGTGTGCGTGTGTGTGGTGTGTGTAGTAGTAGTAGTAGTGCGTAAAATTGGTTTCTGATTCCACATTCAGCATGTTAGACACACGTTATAGCCCGTAATGAATACCGAATTCCAACCTGGTATCAAATTACAATGTACAATAACAGAATTTTATTTCGTGTACTTTCGCTGGAAAATGAACTTTTGCAAATTCAATTTCAATGCAAAAAGTGCAAAATTATAAACCAACAGAGATTTCACATTATACAGTAATTTTGAAGATCTACGTACTTAATACGTATGAAAAGTCTCACACTTGACATACCAAGGTTGATGATGTCCCCTACACTGGTCCCTTGAGGTAGTGGTTTCAAAACAGCAACACTGGATGGGTTGAACGGAGGACATAGGAGGTGAACCAGATGAGGTGTAGCAAACAGACTTACAAAGTGTGCATGCACACGTACGTATGTGTGTGCATGGATAGGAATAGGGACACAAACTGAAAGAAGTTTATGTACGTATGCATAGCACATACTGTTCATATGCATTTAAAGTGCATCTGACAAACATCGACTACTACAGTACAACAATATCACAAGAGAACACAAAACACGAGAAGAACGAAAGGGTTGACTTGAATTAACAGTAAAAGCTCATCGGGTAACTATAAAGGTCTTTTATCAGGACTTGTTTACTACATATGTATATGTACACTATTACTGGAACCAAATAATGCTCAAAACATGGTCTGCATTAAGCTGCAATTGATTTTAAGGGGGGTTGTCTTAATGGGATTCTACTGTATACACGTTGGGACATACATACGTATGTACACAGACAGCCATAGCTCAAGTGCTTGTAGCTCAGTGTTGTGATGACGGGATGAGGAATTGCAATGATTGGTTCAATGTGTTATTCAGTCCCAGGTAGACAACAACATCTCAATGCGTTCCCAGCATACTGCTGACTAGTGAGTTCAAACAAACAAACTGATATAGGCATGACATCCTGGAAAACAGTTCCTAGGGGAAACCTGGGAATAATACCAAGGTATACAAATACGTACCTACACCAAAACAGATTTTATCAAGAAAACAATTCCTTGGGGAAAAACCAAGTTGCAAGACCAATCCCTTATTCTGGATGTGTCTATAGGGCAATGTTGTGATAGACAGGGACAAGGTGACCACGCCCTGTGACCCACTACATGCACTGTGTAAACAAGGTGGAAGGGTAGATAGAGTTCTCTGCTTAGGATTCTGAATAATAATAACAATGACATCACCTGTGCTCACTCACCCAAGAATATCGCATAAACAATAATATTCTATACTATAATAAGCATTGATTTTATTACTCTCATGAGGACAGGAGTAAACATGTTTGGATATCATTTGAGGTTAATTGAAATTGCCTATCAAAACAAAGGTACAACAGGGTCATCACATCATCCATACAAATGATATTATGTACTCCCAGTTGGGGTTACTTATGAGTGCACACACACACACGAACACACAAACACACACACACACACACACACACACACACACACACATCACAATAAATACACACACACACACACGAACACAAACACACACACACACACATACACACACCTAGGATGTCTAGGATTTGAATCCTTGTCAATCCCTCTAATGTTGCCATAAATCAGGGTATATACATACATACATACATGTTTCCTGGTTGAAGGTAACATCAAAAGGAGCTGACCTACATACATTTCCCATGTACTAGCTCAGAACAGGTCAAGTTGATGTACTTTTTGACAAAACCTGATTAATTTTGATACACTTCTAGTTGCCAGGATACATAATAGATAAATCCCTCCTTGGGTTGGTACATGGGAAATGTCCTCACTGCAGAAGACTAATTGACTGAGGGCACAGCCCAAGGAGGGATTTATCTACTACATACATACGTACATGCATACATATAGTGTACATGGATATGTATGACACGAACATACAGGAAAAGTCTACAGAATATGTTACATACGTACGTACATACTATAGAGCACAAAGGCTAACATATTGGTGTACCCATTGTAGCAACAAATTGACCAATAGGGTACGTTCTGGGTTCCACTAGCACTACTACGTACATAACTGCTACCCTACAGGAAGTTCTCTACAGGCAGTACCTCAGATGTACTGTACGTGCGTATGTATATTGGAACTTCACATACACCAGGATACACAGGTGGTACTTATGCACTAAAACACACAACACAGCACAATCACTGAACCAATGTAGTGCATTACACAAAATCACAAAGTTGAACTACAGCAAATCACCAATAACATGTACCTACATACGTATGTGCATATGTACATATATACATACATAGTGAATACAATCACACACACAACACACTTTCTTGTTCCAATTTTGTCTTCTCTTTCAGCCACTTGGTGCACTCTCTTTCGCACAAGCAGTTTGCGTGTGACTGTTTTCTTTTCTTGAGCACAAGATTCTTTGGGAGGGCGAACCTGAGGTGGGTGTGAGAGCCGATGATGATAGCAGAGTGACAACGCACAAACACACATGCACACATGTACTTTTGGTGTGTTGTGCGTGTGTGTGTGTGTGTGTGTGTGTGTGTGTGTGTGTGTGTGTGTGTGTGTGTGTGTGTGTGCGTGTGTGTGTTTAGTGTCTGTCTGTCTGTCTGTCTGTCTCTCTCTCTCTCTCTCTCTCTCTCTCTTTCTGTGTGTGTCTGTGCACACACACACACACACACACACACACACACACACACAGTCAATTTGAATACCCAGAGTGTACTCTTGGTAACTACCGACTCAGCAGTAACAACACTTAAGGGTTATTCAATTTTTGGTGAATAACAACTCAACTAGTAGGGCAATACCCTTCAGGAAAATACCCCAATAAAGGACAGTCCCTTGTGGGAAGGGCGGAAGGATGTACATTGGCTGTAATGTCAACGATGCACATGGGGACACATAGCAGAGGGTGAACCTGGAATCCAGGTGTACGTATATAGTCAATACTGGTTCATCTTACAACCACAATTCGACCTCTCAGCCTTAAACAAACAATCTTGTAATCGAAGTAGAATAATGTTATGACGCATGTAAAAATGTAAATATTTCAATTTTTCTAGGTTTGGTCTATTTTACTACAACTTTTATTCATTATTATCTTTTTGTGTACCTAGGTTCCTTTGTATCAGTATAATCCGGGGGAAACCCGGAATTTCCCTCTAGATCAAATCGCCCCCATAAACAACTGTACGTACATAACTATTGATGACAGACTGATGCATGGACTAATAAGGGTATAGAGTATCCTATGACGTACGTACATACGCAAGTACATACATACATACGTACATACATAAATACAGACATACATACGTACGTATGTAGTTAAAATAGCAAGAAGCTCAGCCGGTCACAATGCTGTTACAAGTACACATACATATGTACACATGTAGGCACTTACATACTGGGTATGTACTATTACGTATGTACGTGGGAATGCAGAACTTTGTTTAGAAATAGTTATTGTCAGGGTGGGGGAGAGTAAAATGTAAATCTTGAAGGAGGGCATTACATTACATTCAATAAAAATATAATTGATGCATCAGTGCATAGTAACTGATTGATTAATCGATTAATCACCGGAAGTAATTAAGTGGGTCCAACTGGAAACCACTCTATTAGACTGAGTAGTCATCCAGTAAGTGTGATGTGGAGTTTTTAGAGTCCTTTTTGCACTTCAGGTACTCTTGATATACAAACTTAAACCCATGGAGTGAAGGTTCTGGGTAATAAGGTGGGGGTGGCCTTGTGTTCTACTGATTTGATTACATCCTATGGTTGATCGATATGCTTGCACCATCAACAAAAATCAGATTTGAACAGAAAATCGATGGATTAGTCTATTATTCGATTAATCATCCCAGCACTAATGTACATACTGTACATATTCACATGTATAAAATTAATATGTAATTCATTTTTGGCATTCAACTTGAAACCTGGCAATTGAAAACCACACGTATACATCTAGGGGTAACACGGTTAGGAAATGCACCTATTTTCCAGGAATTACTGAGCAGATGAACTAGGATACAAACCCACTTTCACTATGACGCTCTCAATAACCAGGTTCAACTGTTGTGGGAAACACACAAGGCCAATTCCAGGTACCCTGCTGGGTGTCTGCTACCTCCACAGATACAGATTAACAACATTATGACATTTCCCCTTGCACCCCACATTCAACAACATTATACTCGGAATATGTATGAATGAAATGGATGTATGGTAAACAGGCAGTGCAAAAGGGTAAATTAGTAGCAAAGAAAAAATCCTTTCAGATTCATTCCAAACAAAAAGTGCATTAAATTTATGAGCAACAAGACAAGTAACACAAATGTACACACAAGCACCATTGTACGTAGTTGATTGTTGAAATAATCATTGCCACAACGGTGAAGCTCACCGTCAATACTACAGCAATGTGATGACCGTCAATACTACAGTGATGTGATGACCGTCAATACTACGGCAATGTGATGACCGTCAATACTACAGCAATGTGATGACCGTCAATACTACAGCAATGTGATGACCGTCAATACTACAGCAATGTGGTGACCGTCAATACTACAGCAATGTGATGACTGTCAATACTACAGCAATGTGATGACTGTCAATACTACAGCAATGTGATGACCGTCAATACTACAGCAATGTGATGACCATCAATACTACAGCAATGTGATGACCATCAATACTACAGCAATGTGATGACCGTCAATACTACAGCAATGTGGTGACCGTCAATACTACAGCAATGTGATGACTGTCAATACTACAGCAATGTGATGACCGTCAATACTACAGCAATGTGATGACTGTCAATACTACAGCAATGTGGTGACCGTCAATACTACAGCAATGTGATGACCGTCAATACTACAGCAATGTGATGACTGTCAATACTACAGCAATGTGATGACCGTCAATACTACGGCAATGTGATGACCGTCAATACTACAGCAATGTGATGACTGTCAATACTACAGCAATGTGATGACCGTCAATACTACAGCAATGTGATGACTGTCAATACTACAGCAATGTGATGACTGTCAATACTACAGCAATGTGATGACCGTCAATACTACGGCAATGTGATGACCGTCAATACTACAGCAATGTGATGACCGTCAATACTACAGCAATGTGATGACCGTCAATACTACGGCAATGTGATGACCGTCAATACTACAGCAATGTGATGACCGTCAATACTACAGCAATGTGATGACCATCAATACTACAGTGATGTGATGACCGTCAATACTACAGCAATGTGGTGACCGTCAATACTACAGCAATGTGGTGACCGTCAATACTACAGCAATGTGGTGACTGTCAATACTACAGCAATGTGATGACCGTCAATACTACAGCAATGTGATGACTGTCAATACTACAGCAATGTGATGACCATCAATACTACAGCAATGTGATGACCATCAATACTACAGCAATGTGATGACCGTCAATACTACAGCAATGTGATGACCGTCAATACTACAGCAATGTGATGACCGTCAATATTACAGGTGTGCATCAAAACAATGTTAGCACAATAATCTATCAATAAATAATCAACAGTATAGCAATGTGATCAACAGTACAGCAATGTGATGACCGTCAATACTACAGCAATGTGGTGACCGTCAATACTACAGCAATGTGGTGACCGTCAATACTACAGCAATGTGGTGACTGTCAATACTACAGCAATGTGATGACCATCAATACTACAGCAATGTGATCAAACACTAGTACCTTCTTGAGTGTTTCTTCAGTGATTCTCAATTCTTCCACTTCTTTACCAGCTATAACAGCATCTATGGAGTACTTCACCTCTCCATGTCCATTATCAACGGGCGACGGTGATATGGAAGTACGGTCACCTTCTTGGGTCTGGTGGGAGAGCAGTGACTGCTTCCTTAAGGATTGCGTCAAAGGTGGAAGGGTCTCACTACGAGAGGCACCGCTGTTCTTCTTAGTGCTCATGCCTGTACGAACATTACACACAGGATGACTGCTCTTGAGTGTACAACATGTGTACATGGGCGCACAAGGTGTGAGGATACTCATCAATAGTGGCTTTAGGCTTGGTTATAGTTTAGTTCACACACTCAGGGTGTGTGGTAATGTTCTTAAAATCATCCCTGAGCTATTTAGCATTGGTGTTTATATGAAAGCAAATGAACAAGCACAAAATTGGTAGATGAATTTAAGCGCCCAGGGCTGTGTTTCAGAGCCATTTTGCATGAGTCAATAAGCCTGTACAGAGACTTTATTTTTGGTAACGGCACATATGTGCCATAGAATAACTGACCTATAACCACATTTCTTTTGAGAGCCGTTTTTAGGACGGAGTTACAAGAACACATACGTATTTTCAACCCAATGCACATATCATACCGACAGTAATGTCTTGTAATGTGAAAAAGTACTTCATGGGGCAGTATAACAGTGAAAATGACCAATATGTGATATTCATTCGTCACTCCTACCTATAGAGTCTTTTCTTTGGTCCTTTTTACCCATGGAGTTCGTCCATATCAATATAGTGCGTTGCCATGGTGAATACGATTAAAGACACTCGGCGTTTACTTTGGTCACATGACTACGACATGGATCAGTGGACGTTGCTGGTCTTTGTGCTGTTTTGCTCGCTTCCGTCTTACAGTGCCCTCCCTCGGCCACACAAGACCAATTCTACCACAACCGGAACCGTTTACTATCACGAGGGGTGAGAAATTTGACCAGACACATGAATTTAGGAATTATCCGCGATGTCTTTGAGTATGACCCTCCTCCACAACCACGCCCACTCATGACTATGCACTTCTTCTTAGGAATTATATGCTCAAACTGGGGGTGATTGACAAGAAAGGAGCTGCCTTTGGATCTTTTGAGCAAACTGTTAACCAAACTGGGTAAGTGGAACATCAAATTGAGTTTTTTGTTTGTCTTTTCTTGTTTACAGTTACTTCTTGTTTATTGTCGTATTTTATTCGTCAAGATGGGGAGTGCTGAATTTGTTTGTGAATGCAGAGGACTCCGGTATTGACAGCGATGTAGTGTTGATGAAAGCAGCTGGATATTTAGAAGGAGCACTAACACACCAGTTAGTAATGGTTGTGAGGGTGTGAGGTGTGAGAGGTGTTGGGGTGAGAGAGGTGTGTGGGTGTGTGGGTGTGTGTAGGGGTGTGAGGGGTGGGGTTTGGGTGTGTGAGAGGTGTTGGGGTGAGAGAGGTGTGGGGGTGTGTGGGGTGTGTGGGGGTGTGAGGGGTGGGGTGTGGAGGTGTGAGAGGTGTTGGAGGTGTGGGGTGTGTGAGGGTGTGGGGGTGTGAGGGATATGGTACTCATCAGCAGGACTGTGGATATGTACTTATCCATGTCTCTCTGTGTGTTCAGCTCTGTGTATGGATTGCAAGTGTGCATATTGCACATGTTTGTGTGTGCATGTGTGTGTGGGTATGTCCTGTATAAATACTCAAAACTGCAGTTATTCCTATGTAAGTATGAAACTGTTGATCGAATTTCCCTCCTTCCATTCTCATTGCTCTCATGTGTAGGCTGATCTATTATAACTACTTGAATGTTTATGGTGCTTTCTTCAACGGTGCAAAGCCAGAACTCATACAAAAGGTGGAGAGTTGGTACTCGGATCAGGTTTGTATGCACACACACACACACACACACACACACACACACACACACACACACACACACACACACACACACACACACAACACACACACATACACACACACACACAACACACACACACACACACACACACACACACAACACACACACACATACGCACACACACGCACACACACACACACACTTTTTGCGGTGAAATTGAATTTGCAAAAGTTCATTTTCCAGCAAAAGTGCACAAAATAAAATTCTGTTAATGTAATTTGATACCAGGTTGGATTTCAGTATTCATTACGAGCTATAACGTGTGTCTAACATGCTGAAGGTGGAATCAGAAACTAATTTTACCTGTACCACTACCACTACTACTACTACACCACACACACACACACACACACACACACACACACACACACACACACACACACACCACACACACACACACACACACACACACACACACACAGCGCATGCACGCACGCACGTACGCACACACACACATGCACACACACACATACCTGTGTGCATCATTAAGCTGTGTTCTTTATGACTCCTCTGTAGCGAAAATGGATGGCAGGAATGGCTACAAAGGAAGCAAAGAACGATGTACTGTGGTATTATGCGGAACTTCTACTGGGACAGTTCCAGGGTGTGTATGACTACTAGTGTATCTGCATGTATGCAATAACACATGAATGTATGTATGAATAATACGTATGTACATCCAATATACTGTATGTATATGTACGTATAATGCACACAGACACACGCACGAGTGCATGACACATAATTACACAAGTAATGTACATACTATTATACATACACTCACTCATACATATGTATGTATATGTATACGTACAGCATACCCAATATTTATACATACTGATCGTCCAAACACTAGTACATACTAAAGTACGTAAGTACGTAAGTACATGTACATAAGCTTGTACATTGTTTCTCTATCCCAGGCTTATACGACGGATACAACGCAGTTGCTCCAGAACCACATGTAATTGGGTATTCACATACGTTATTACTGTTTGGCTCACATACGTACTTACTGTTTGGCTCACTGATGTACATCTTGATTCGTTTGCTGTTTACATTGTATTTACTAAATTTCTCTTGTTTACATCTCATCTACTTGTTTTTGCTTGTTTACATGTTGTTTCATGTTTGCATCTTGTTTTTATTTTTCACATCTCATTGCTTCAACTTGATTTTACTTGTTTACATGTTGTTTTATTTGTTTGCATCTTGTTTTCTTTCTCTCTATGTACAGTCCTTGAACATGTTTGCCTTTGATTTTCTCAATGGCAATGGGGACTACCTGGACATTCAGAATTTCATAGATTCCTCCGCAATACCTGATTTCGATAACATGTCGGAAGATGAACTAATGCACTGGGTGAGTGGACCCGACATCATGTACGTACATCACATGTAATGCCATATCTACACGTACTACCTTCACCAACAGCTCTTGGTAAACCATCCCACTCCTGGTATTCACATTGCACTCAGTAGTCAACTGCTACTATGATGATATTTTCAAAATCGACAATCAGTGATGACTGCACAGTAGGGTTGGGTAGTACGTGACATTTTACATCAGATAGGTCGCAATGGTGCAGTGCACAGGTGATGGGAACTATAGGCTCCAGGTTGGGTGGTTCGATACAGTGGGTGACTTTTTCATTTTTTTTTCAAATTGTACACTTTGTGTAAGTATAAGTAGCACAGTTTAGCCCTCTAATCAGATGGGTCATAATGGACACCCACTTGGGATCAAATGCACATACGGACGGCTTTACAGAGACTTTCCACATATGTAGACTGCGTACTCAGTCATTCTGTCAAATACGGTTACAAATCCTTTCATTTCCTTCAAATCACTCTGAATGCGTTTCAACAAGAATGGATCTCTGAGTATGGTGGGTACATACCGAATTTTATCGAAAGTTCTTATTTTGTTTCGTTCAGATCTCGAGGAGCGGTCATTGCTCTGCTCTGATCAAGATGCTGCCTGGTTACCAGAATGTGTATGCCGCCCACTCCAGCTGGTTCATCTATGCCGCTATGTTGAGGATTTACAAACACTACAACTTTGTACTCAATGACAAGCGATATGGTGTGTGTGTGTGTGTGTGTGTGTGTGTGTGTGTGTGTGTGTGTGTGTGTGTGTGTGTGGGTGGGTGGGTGGGTGGGTGTTTGGGTGGGTGTGAGTGAGTGAGTGTGTGTGTGTGTGTGTGTGTGTGTGTGTGTGTGTGTGTGTACGTGTGTGTGTGTGTGTGTGTGTGTGTGTGTGCGTGTGTGTGTGGGTGTGTGTGTGCATAGTGTGATAACACATACATATCAATATTCAGTATACGGTAGGACCCACTCAGTACAAACTCTACATTACCTGTTTTTTCCTTACATGCCAACGGAATTCAAATGTCATGTCTTCATAGCTGATGGTGTCCTCTCCATTTTATCAAGTTTATACTCTCTGACCTCTTCTCTTACACTGCATACACACGTGCGCACACGCACACACACACACATGCACACACACAAACACACACACACACACACACACGCGCACACACACACGTACACACACACAACACACACACACACACACACACACACACACACACACACACACACACACACACACACACACACACACACACACACACACACACACACACAGCTGCTCAGAAGGTCTCTTTCTCCAGTTATCCTGCTTATCTTTCCTCTCTGGACGACTTCTACATCATGGACAGGTCTGTAACTATGCACAATAGCCAACGTCAGTCACAACAAGTACAAAACACACAGTCATAATCGTACTCCTTCACATCACAGTGGTACCTGTTTACCATACAACCCGTTAATATACCATAATGCTTAATCTGCCTCAAATTTCTGGCTGGTTTCCTTACTATAGTGGAGTGACTATGTAGTGTTTAAATTTGATATGTACGTATTGTATCAAAATGGATAGCGGGCCGTATTTTACTCAAACTAATATTTTTCCTATTGAGTTGGTGATACTGCGATTCTCAACTCTGTGCACTGCCTGTTACCTTTGTGCAGCAAACTGGTGATGCTGCAGACTACAAATGGCATCTTCAACAAGGAGATTTACCATAACGTCACCAAGCACGGGCTCCTGGCCTGGCACAGGGTGAGGATTGCCAACTGGCTGGCCTCCGGTGGGAAGGAGTGGTGCGAGATATTGCGCTCCTACAACACAGGTGAGACCACCCCACTCCACTACAAGGCTCCTGGGAGGGATCCAAGGGGTGTAGTCCAGAGGGGTGTTGTGCGTTGTGTCCTCTCCATTTCAGTCAATTTTGGGACACACTATCAATAAGGTTTATCATTGGGAGAAATTTTGGGTTGTAGATGTTGTTTGAATAGTTGTCAATGTATCTGACTACTTGTATTTGAACTCAACACGTATACTATGATCTGTGTAGTTCATGTTTGCATGTACTGCATGCTAGTGTGTTTGCATGTAGTTCATGCTAGTATGTTGCAAGTAGTACAAATGTGTTTAGCCGCACATCCTAATGTGTTTGCATGTTGTGCATACTAGTATGTTTGTATGTAGTACAGAGCATTTTGGCTGTGGTACATCCTCAGGTGTTTGCATGTAATGCATGCTATTACATTGACTCACCATCTTCCATGTACAGTAC
>OZ026555.1:4517294-4532294 GCA_964020155.1 Chondrilla cf. caribensis | reverse complement strand
GGGTGGGTGTGGTCCATATTGGTGTGCTGTACTGGGTGGGTGTGGTCCAGATTGGTGTGCTGTACTCTGTGGGTGTGGTCCATGTTGGTGTGCTGTACTGGGTGGGTGTGGTCCATATTGGTGTGCTGTACTGGGTGGGTGTGGTCCATATTGGTGTGCTGTACTCTGTGGGTGTGGTCCATATTGGTGTGCTGTACTCTGTGGGTGTGGTCCATATTGGTGTGCTGTACTGGGTGGGTGTGGTCCACATGGGTGAACCTCAGGTTGGTACACCACCTGATCGGGAGACACAGAGACAACACCTGATTGATGTGGTTCGGATGTCGTTGTACTGACAAGCTCTAGCTGTTGTTGCATTTGATGGAGAGATAATGTGAGATATACGACAGTTAAGAATCATACATCATTAGCAGTTCCCACACTCAACACAATGACATACGACATTGTACGTAAATATGAGGTAGCATCTGACAAATGATCTGACATTATTAGACAGTGATTAACGATATTATGTAATAATATCCACAGTTAGAACTTATTTGTATTATTCAATCATCATTTATCACTGAATTTCTTTCTATTGTTGTTTTTTATTTATTGTTTATGTTTTTGTCTGTTTTCGTTTTTGTTGTACATATGTCTGGGCACCTTTGTAGTAGCCTTTCAGACTAGTTGTACCCCAGTTTAAATAAAAATTCCAATTCCAATTCCAAAAAACATTAGCTTTAACAGAGTCCTGCTGAGTGTGTACATTAGCAAGTCCAAACTTACGTATGTAGCGGCAATGCAGATGGTAGGCAAACTAGAGAAGCGTGCCACCATCCAAATTCGTTTGTTTTATATGTCAAAAAGTGTTCTACAATCTGATTGGGCGCACACGAACCTGTGGGCCACAATACAGAATGGGTAGGTATGTGATGAGACCAGACCTTTTCTCGACATGACAAAGTCCCAATTTCAAAATCAAACACAAGAATGGGTCTGGACTACACACGACTGGCCAGCACTGCACATTTGTATGTGGGTAGTCTTTATGAAGCAATGAACAAAATTACACAAGAACGAATTGTGAGGATACTTTCCTTCTCTTTCAATATCTTCTTCTGCTCGTGATGCAGCAGTTGAAGTGTTCTTCGGAATTTCTTCTTCTCCCTTGCAAACTTTGTCTCGGCCTTTTCCTTCTCAGCTCCCGCTCGAGCGAGGTCCTCTATCAGTTGTTTCACTCTCTGCTTGTCCTCAGGACAGAGGTCTTTCAGTGAGGCTCGGCGTCCTAACCAAAATAAACAAATGCTCACTCAATTTCCCTGTTGTTGTTGTTATTGTTGTTGTTGTTCATGAATTATTAACTGTTGTAAGACATGTTGACTTTTCCTTTAAACATTCTAACTAAAGGAGTGCTACATGATATTGGAGTTCTTCTTCATTATTATACACAACACGTGTTGTGGCTCCTAAACTATTACACATGGTATATAGGGTCTATGGGCTCACTATGCTTGGAAGGACTTCCGTTAGCAAGTTTGAGTGGAACGCGGGTATCTCCGTTATTCGAAGAGACGCCTTTGCTGGTAGCATCGAATCCGATCAGGTTGGTCTTCTTCTTCTGCGAGGACACTTTGGGATGGTTATCTGTTTCTCGAGATGCTGTGCAAGACGTGACGCACGCACGCCGCATGTCGTGGCAGGGAGAGTACTACAGGTCATTAAACTTTCAACAAAGTTTGGAATAACACACGAAACTTACATAGGGTAGGTCTCTGGACTGTATTAGTGTTAGTCTTATCTTCCTTTGACCAAACCAAATTTGTTCTGTTCATTTTCGCGCTCAAACGCACGACTAAGTTCCCGCTTCCACTCCGAATGTAAAATTCGAACACCAGTACACTCATGATGAGTATGCATATGAAGTTATCACTACTGAAGCGTGTACAGCCCAAGATCATTTGAAAAGATCGTGAAGCAGGCAGGAAGGACTTAAAAGCAAACGCTACAAATCAATACTATGTCAAGACTAGGGAAAGAATCATTAGCCAGTTTTGTTGGTTCTACTTGTCCTTTTTGACTTCTTCTTCCTCACATTTTTGCTAGCAAAGGGAAAGAGACAGGCAATGATACCAATGTACAGTAGATGTAAAGCAGAACAAAAAGATTACTCTCTATAGAGACCATCTGCTCAGACCAGCCACTATGTCCTACTCCACTATGTACATTTGTATAAGGACCATCTGTCTACAGAGACCACCCCTTTTGGGACCGAAGGGTGGTTTATGTAGACTACCTCACGTACACGCACGCAGGCACACACACACACACACACACACATACACACACACACACGCGCACACATGCACGCACGCATGCACGCGCACACGCACACACACACACACACACACACACACACACACACATGCGCACACACGCACGCATGCACGCACACACACACACACACACACACACACACACACACACACACACACACACACACACACACACAAATGCATGTACGTACGTGCACACACACACACACACACACACACACACACACTCGTACAATACCTGAAGCTTTTGATACTCTGAACTGACCCGATCGTACTCAGCAGCAAGGGACTCTGACTGCTTCTTCATCACAGCAAGATCTCTCCTAGTGCTATCAAGCTCTAATACACAAAACAAACAAATATCATCAATATTATTTTATATGTATAAGACTAAAGTACATCTGATAACAAGAACTGATTTTGTTGGTCCCTAATAGTTTCAGCTGTATAGGGTTGAAATTGAAGACAATAACTAAGTGAGTAGTCCTGCTAACCTTTCTTGAGAGCATCATACTCGTCCTTTGATGGCCCGGTGGATACGGTACCTGTAGGGCCCTCCTTTTTCCCAGCCTACAACAAAGACACACACCAGTGAGTATGTGGGAGGAAGTGAGTCTGAATAGCAGAGTGTTTCCAATGTGAGCCCTATAGCAATTTTGAAGCGAATTCTGAAATGTTTCAAACATGAGTTCTAAAGTGTTTCAACATCAAGTCCTGAGGTACGCCGATTAAACATACTGTAGATAACTACTGCAAGATGCATACGTGTACATATATTGAGCATTTGCAGGTCTCAAGGGACCTGTGTTAATGTAGAATAACCTTTTTTTCTTTGTCGGAAGGCTTGTCTTTCTGATTATCTGGGTCCATATTCCGAAGGAGCTGTTGAGAAGCATTTCTGGCTTGGCTCTCCAGGGCTGTGTTGGAAGCTTCCAGCGTGGCCACCCTGGAGATGAGGATACCAAGTCTTCGGATTACGCTGCGAGGAGAGAGAAAGAGATATCGATGTAGTGCTCTTCAAGCCACAGGTACACATAGTACTAAAAGCCTACCATTTCTCAGACATCAGCACCTCACACCCTATAAAGTGCTCATGTCTGAACTTGAATTCAGCTTGAACTATGCTTGAAATCTATGCACGTAGTCTGACCTCTGATGAGAGACCACTGTTTCATAAACCAAAAGGTGGTCCCAGGAGACAGGCTTAGTAGCGTACATGCTAGTGTTGGGGCATTAATATTTGCAGCTTATCCAATATTTTTCAAGAAATGTATTACCACATCATCAAAAATTTCTATGGTGCAATTATCATTACCACACAATAACTGGTTAGTATCATCCCTATCTGACGTTTCATCACATGATACACCTGATGTGAGTCAATGAACGTCGCACAAAGGACCCTTCTAGTATGTGCGCCCACGCTTGATTTCCAGAATGGATGAATTGCTATTAAACATGATTCGAGCAGCCAGGCGTAACTACATAACAAGTCTTCAAAGAGTAGCGGTTTGTTGACGAAGCTAAGCTCACTGAAGAGGACTGTGACTCACACAAACAGAAATACAGCGAAGCCAGAGATGTAGAAGTTCCTTTGAGCTCTGAACATCTTCATGTGTCTGTCCAACTCCTGCTCATGTTGCATAAACTTTTCACTGGCAGCAGAGCTGAACTTATTCATCTCACGAATTGAATCTACGAAAATATTACCAATTTGTAAATGTGTGTGTGTGTTTCATGTGTGCTGTGTGTGTTTATGCGTGTATATGTGTGGATACTATGTGTGAGTGTGTGTGTGTGTGTGTGTACCAGCTGATAATTGTCTCTAATAATATAGTGTAAGAACAAATGGTTTGGAAGAAATCTGATCGTTACGTCATACTGACTCACCTACAAATAACAAAATGAGGATACCCAGAGTACCGATATACATAAAGTTCAAAAACGTCTTCATAGGCTTCAGAAAGCGAAACAGACCGAATACCTTTTTCCATCTATAAAGAATAGAGGACGTAGTAGTGTTATAATGCCAAAAATATCTACATAAGGAATTTGGATTCAATCTACATTTACATGCACGGATTGTAAATTCACTCACAACCATGGCTTGATAAAGGGGATTGTCAACAAAAGAGATATCCCAATTTCTACGTAAAGAAGAACGGCCACTACCATCAACTGTAGGCTCGCCATTTTTAAACTCACGTGATCCGCAGAATTTTCACGTGCACCATGAAAAATGGGTCCTCGATCGCGCGTACGCTAGCGTTCGTCAGCGAGAGTTGTGAAAAAGAGTCATTTCTAATGCTGCAACACAAGGGAAGGTAAAGGTGCTAAGTATTTCGACCAATTAAGGATGGGTTAAAGGGTGACTAGCATATAGAACACCTTATTCATGCTTCAGGTATATGTACCTAGACCTATGCGACTTGCTTATTATTACTATGAAAAGTTCACATGCAATTTAATTGTGCATGTGTGTTTGTTTGTTGTACCTATTATATGTAAAATGATTAATACAATACACTACTTACTATACCATACCATACTTTTTATGGAATAGTATTAGTTCAAAGATATCAGTTTAGTACAATTTCAATAATTCCTCATTATTTTGATCCATGACTGATTTATCAGGAATAAATTAATTTTATCTATTTATATATGATCCTAAATGTTCTTTCCAGAATCTTCTTTTAGTCCAACAGTTCTGTTGAACACAAGCTAAAAGCAAACAAACAAAAATGTGAATCAAATTCAGTGTGTGTGTGTGTGTGTGTGTGTGTGTGTGTGTGTGTGTGTGTGCGTGTGTGTGTGTGATGTGTGTGTGTGTGTGTGTGTGTGTGTGTGTGTGTGTGTGTGTGTGTGCGTGCGTGCGTGCGTGTGTGTGCAACAACAGCAACAACAAGATGACATTTTTAGCTAAAAAATAACAAATTTAAATTTTGTGTACTCGTAGGTATCATGAGCACACCTTGTCATCTTTGCTGTCAAAATCTACACAGAAGTACCCGACTCTTTCAAACTGGTACTTAGTAAGGGGTTCAGCTCCTCGAACAGCAATATCCACCAGTGCATCAGGTATGACTCGGAGGGAGTCCTGTATCGACATATGAAATCAAGTGAGACAAGAGACACAAGAGGTACCAGTGGTGGTTAATGCTGAAGTAAACTTGAACAGTACAATAGTTTGTCAGTTCTCGTGCGGGAAATGTGCAAATAAATGCAGACAACTCACTGGGTTGCAGTCAGAGATGTAGCCTCCAGGGACTTCTACAGGGTCTTCAGGATTCTTATGGAAGAATCTTGAAAAAAAGAAAATATTGTGTAGTTGTCACTATGAGCAATTGCTACTCAACGTCACAAGGACGTGCCATGATTTGGTGTACTCACAATCTCTCATAAAGTCGAATTTCACAAGTCAACGGAGAAGAAACCCAATGAATGAAGGCCTTTGGCTTGTTGGCGACATCACTGCTCTTCTCACAACTGACCTCGATCTCCGATACAGCCCCTGAAGGATCCTGGAAACCAGAGAGAATACACAACACAAGAAGAACTCAAGACGACAATAGCACCCCACTTAAGGGCCACTGTGGTATTGTGTAACAGGACCACCCAGTCCAAGGAACTCCTATACTGTATTACTTTATAAACACTATCAACATTGGAATTACACAGGACCACCTCACAATTGAGACCACTTTGATTGGTCTCAATTGTTAGGTTCTACTGTGTGTTGGAAATAAGACTTCTACATCAAGAGAACCACACACGCACACACACACACACACACACACACACACACACACACACACACACACACACAACACACACACACACACACACACACAACACACACACACACACACACACACACACACACACAACACACACACACACACACACACACACACACACACACAACACACACACACATACACACACACACAACACACACACACACACACACACACGCACACACACACACACACACACACACACACACGTGGACATACTCTTTTGATGCTCTGTACACTGATCACATATCCGGCATGCCTCAGCCCCACTGGCTGACCTGGTGCCAACCTCCTGTATCCTGGAGGAATATCCTGTAATTAAGAGATTGGGCAGAAACAAGGAGTTAAAGTTTGAAGGATTATACATCAAAACAGTACAGTCTACAATGATGGGGAGATCTCAATATGTGGATAGATTATAGAGGTTTACTCAGTACAGTCTACAATGATGGGGAGATCTCAACATGTGGGGAGATTATATAGGTTCGTTCAGTGCAGTCTACAATGATGGGGAGATCTCAACATGTGGATAGATTATAGAGGTTCACCCAGTACAGTCTACAATGATGGGGAGATCTCAACATGTGGGGAGATTATAGAGGTTCACTCAGTACAGTCTACAATGATGGGGAGATCTCAATATGTGGGTAAACTATAGAGGTTCACTCAGTACAGTCTACAATAATGGGGAGATCTCAACATGTGGATAGATTATAGAGGTCCACCCAGTACAGTCTACAATGATGGGGAGATCTCAACATGTTGGTAGATTATAGAGGTTCACTCAGTACAGTCTACAATAATGGGGAGATCTCAACATGTGGGTAGATTATAGAGGTTCACCCAGTACAGTCTACAATGATGGGGAGATCTCAACATGTAGATAGATTATAGAGGTCCACCCAATACAGTCTACAATGATGGGGAGATCTCAACATGTTGGTAGATTATAGAGGTTCACTCAGTACAGTCTACAATGATGGGGAGATCTCAACATGTAGATAGATTATAGAGGTCCACCCAGTACAGTCTACAATGATGGGGAGATCTCAACATGTGGATAGATTATAGAGGTTCACTCAGTACAGTCTACAGTGATGGGGAGATCTCAACATGTGGGTAGATTACAGAGGTTCACTCAGTACAATCTACAATGATGGGGAGATCTCAACAGGTGGGTAGATTACAGAGGTTCACCCAGTACAGTCTACAATGATGGGGACAACACACAGACAGACCTCTCTGAAATCAGTTCTGTCGATGAAGATAACACTGTCAAAAGGGATTTCGTGGAATCCTTTACTCTGATCGTGAGGTATGTTTGGGACTTCAACATCCACTGCCTGCAAGGAAACCACAGCAACTGAATTGAAAACTTTCTAAACACCGGGAATGCCTGTGATGGTTGTGATGTTGTGATGTTGACTGTAATGTTGACTGTGAAGGTGAATGCGATGTTGTGACGTTGAAGTGATGGTGAATGTGATGTTGAGTGTGATGTTGGGTGTGGTGTTGTGATGCTGTAATGTTTAATGTGATATTGAGTGTGATGACATACCCTTACCTGGGAGAAAGGGAAGTTGGTAATGATCACTTTAATCGGATCCAAAATCGCCATAACTCTGAGACAGCACACAGACACAATGTGAAGTGCGGTACACAGTACATCACACCATGTACACCAGAACCCCCACTTAAAGATCACCTGGCTAAGGGACCACTCCAGTAATACTGTAAGACCACCATCTTTGGCTTTTGTACAGCATTACAATTGAGACCACTTTGACTGGTCCCATAGGTGGTCTCAATTGTGAGGTTCTACTGTACTTCAACTGGTCCCAATGGTGGTCTCAATTGTGAGTTTCTACTGTACTTCAACTGGTCCCAATGGTGGTCTCAATCGTGAGGTTCAACTGTACTTCAACTGGTCCCATAGGTGGTCTCAATTGTGAGGTTCTACTGTACTTCAACTGGTCCCATAGGTGGTCTCAATTGTGAGGTTCTACTGTACTTCAACTGGTCCCATAGGTGGTCTCAATTGTGAGGTTCTACTGTACACACACTGCAAGTGTGCACAACCCTGCTAGCATACACATATTACAAACACACACATAAAAATTATAATACACGATATATGTACATACCTTACATATATGTACGTACATACGTACATACCTGGTGGCTGTGTTGTTCAGCTCTTCTCGGACGCAACCTTCCAGCGTATCCGGGTGCAGTACTGTCTGCGCCATGGTAACACCCACTCTGGCACAGAACTTGTTGATGGCTTCAGGGGGAAATCCCCTTCGTCTCAGTGCGGTTAGTGTGAAGAGTCGGGGATCGTCCCAGTCTCTGGAGTATCAAGAACAGATTTCCTGATTAGTGTACAAACATGGTATGTGACCAAAACAGACATTAGGTTAGGTCCTAAGGGTGACCTCCAGTCCATGTATGACAACACAAAACCCCAGGGTATTTCCCAAGAATGACCCTAAGTCCATGAATGACTACACAAAACCCTGGGGTATGTCCCAAGAATGACCTTTAGTCCATGTATGACTACACAAAATCCCCTAGGGTGTGTCCCTTACTAACTCCATGGTCTACAATGTAGAAATCTGCAGCCAGAAGCCCAAGGGTGACCTTTATTCCACCTTGGACAGCATGGAGGTGATTGAGAGTGATTCTCACTCCAATGATGTGGTCACCTACATATGTATGTTGTACCATGCCTTTAGTACCCTCTCATCCACCAATGTTGAGTTATGTTGTTGGTACAAGATTCAACTGTACTCCATATCAACAACATCATTTGACACACACACACACACACACACACACACACACACACACACACACACACACACACACACACATGTGTAAAAATGGTCTACTTCTTACCGAACTTTGCCACACTTGATCAGTTTATCAATTTTCCGCTTGGAGACGACGGCATAGGAGAGGTTGAGTCTGGCATACTCCCACTGGACCGGGCAGTAGAGGTCCAGCACATTGCACAACCAGTAATATGAGGAGCGTCTGAGAATACAGGCAACAAAACAGGTGGATGAACCAAAACCACAAGTGAAACTGCCTTCTCTAGTTTTACCCATAATTTGCATACTGGGTAGGGATCATACAGGGTGTTGACTATGTCAGCAAATACTCAGAAGAAGTACATACTGTATGTACGTACCGTATAGCGGGAAATTTTCTCGAGACAAAATTTTTGCAGATTTCACGGTTGGCCTAACATCCGCAAAAATTTTATCTGCGAATTTTCATTTTTGGAGCCATCTGCGAAAATTTTGTCCCTCGAGAAGTACTGATTTGTATGTGCTTATCAAACAAATTAGACTATGTACACATGTGTTCAGTATCGTAAAGACTTTACAAGATCAACTGACCGTGCCTGAAATTCTTTGGTACAGAGTGAGTGTGTGATGTTCTCCAGGGAGTCACACAGGCAGTGGGTGTAGTCATATGTGGGGTAGATGCACCAGTCGTCTCCCGAGTTGTGGTGGGGGACAAATTTGATCCGATACGCTACTGGGTCCAGCTTCCCATCTTCCATTACCATTTTCATTCTGAGGGTAGCCTGAATGGGAATGGGAATGGGAATGGAAGTGAGAATAATCAAGGTTTACGAAACAATCACTCTACATACATCAGTTACTGCAAGTCCTAAATCGACCACACCTTCTGCCAACCACACCCACATCCATCTTACCAACAAACAACCCCGCCCACATCCATCTTACCGTGTCCGTAACAACCATAACAACAAACAACCGTATCCACATTCCTCTCATTTGCAAACAACCACACTCATAATTAACTTTGTCAGCATTTAATCATATTCGTCATCACCATCTTATCAGTTCACCCGAAAGGCATCATATGTGAATGGTCACACCCACAGAACATGGCACCACACCTTTCCTTCCTCAATCTTTCCCTTTTTCATGTCCTCGAACAATCTCAAGGATTCTTCGACCGGTCGATCTCTCCAGGGACTTGGTGGGATGTTCATTCCTTTGATTTCATCGTACGTCTGATGACAGACAAATGCATGGCCCCTGTGGAGATAGAGAGGCAGGGACAGGTCCAACATCAGTAAAATTCTGCATCTTCATTTACGTCACGAGTGATGATATCCTGTTAGATGACTGGTTAGTCTTGTGGAGCCATATCCTCTGAACTAACGTTTTTCATGTATCTTGAAAAATCATGTTCCAGGAGTGTTTGTATCCACAGTTTGTTTAAGGGATTTCATTTTAGATGTTTCAAACCTATAGGTTGTCTCCAGGAAGCTGGAGAAAGGTGATGCTAAAGATGAGTTGAACACAGCTCAAAACTCGTACTCTATGCCTTTTCACACAGTGGTGATGGAACAGGTTCGGTTAGGTCTGCTGAGATTCATGATCCACAGGTTACTGCATTACGTATGGTACAGCACGAGATCACTATTTCTGAGCCCCAGGAATCCCTGATTGTATCACTCTTAACACTTCCAACACCAAAAGCAGGACCAACTCACAACTGAGACCACATCCACTGGTCACATAAGTGGTCTCAGAAGTGAGGTTTCTCACGAGAAGCCTAGATCATGTGGATCACTGACACATTTTTCCCGATGGGTTGAAGGTGTTACCACAAACAATACCTTTTAATGAGTTCCACAGCTAGAGTGTAGAGCTTTGGAAAGTTGTCGGAGGCATGGGTGACTTTCCATGGGCTAAATCCTGGAGGGGGAAGTCAACAAACACACGTACACACATGATGCACATGTGTACAGACTGATTACATGTAATCTCATTCAAGTACGCATGCATATGTACATGTATAAATGCACACATACACACACAGGTAACATTAATCGTATTCAAGCACACATGCACACACTGGTAATATGCAATTTTACTCAAGCACGCGTGCATGCATGCACAAATGTACACACACATTCACACACAGGTGCCAAGCGTTCAAGTTGAGTTGTGAATACCCAATTAGCCAAGTTACATAAACAACACACACGTGTGTACAAGTGACTGTATATTTTGTAGACAAGCAGGACTAAACAAACAAATACTTATTGGTCAATAATGTTACACAATAGGCCTCAGCCCTTATGCAATAACCAACAAATGTTGCATAACACACCTAACCACTGTACCATGGCCAGAATACCCTTGAAGAACCTCTCCTCCTCTTTCTCTGGGTTGGTGTCGTCGTACCTCAGGTAGGTAACTCCGTTGTGAGCCTACACAATACACACAATGAGTGAAGTAAACAACAACTATGTATGGACTTATGTATACAAACACAAAACAAGTAAACATATACGTATCTCCAGTTGCTATGTACTCAAACCTCCACTCACTACATCCTCACACTATTCACTCACTACATCCTCACACTCCACTCACTACACCCTCACACTCTCCACTCACTACATCCTCACACTATTCACTCACTACATCCTCACACTCCACTCACTACATCCTCACACTCCACTCACTACACCCTCACACTCTCCATTCACTACACCCTCGCTCTCCACTCACTACACCCTCACACTTTCCACTCACTACATCCTCACACTCTCCACTCACTACACCCTCACACTCTCCATTCACCACACCCTCACTCCCCACTCACTACACCCTCATACTCTTCACTCACTACACCCTCACACTCTCCACTCACTACACCCTCACACATGTCACTCAACACTGTCACCAGACCAACCTTGGCATATCCAAAGTTGAAGTTGATAGCCTTGGCATGTCCGATGTGCAAGATGCCGTTGGGCTCTGGAGGAAATCTGGTTACCACCTACGAATCAAGGACTACAGAATGACTTCATGCAAGTGTACATGTACACATGCATACATATGGATGATTCTGTATTACAGAAAATTATTTTATAAATTTGCTGCAAATCGTGTAGGAAAAATGCAATGGAAAAGGATGCTAGCAGATCATTCAAATCATTACTTGCATCACTCCGGTATTTGATTCGGAGGATCGAGTAATGACAATAATAACGATGAAGCTTAACATGAACTTTATGGACAACTTCAAATTTCATGTTAGCAGCACTCACATGGTGTGCATGTACGTACAATAAAAGTGGATTTGGGGACATGACAAAGGTTCTTTCATAAGGGATGCTTTGTGTGGAGTGATTCATGCTATTGAGTTTTGACTGTGCTGATCTACACCAGTGAATTTGTGCACAGGAATGATGGCAGATGATGAGGTTGGGCAGAGAAAGCAGTATAAAATTCACAATATTTACCAAACGTACGATTCTCCCTCAAACTGCCCCATCCAACACACCTGTCCTCCTGTCTCCTTGAGGTGCTTCTTGAGGAGATCCATTGTCTTGGGTGTCACCACGTACTCGCTAGTGAGGTAGTTCTCACCTTGAGGACAAGAGGACAGGACATATACATGTACATGGGCACGTTAGAAGAACACTGTCAACAAGGACAGTGGGAGCTTGAGACAAAATGAAAGGTACAGTTCACCGAGTGCAAGAAATTACTATAGTTCACCTCAAACAAGGAGACAGTTTACAGGTGCAATTGAGGTGGAAGGGAGGCGAATGCACAATACAGATACACAGAAAGTAGAATTGACACACACAAACACACACACACACACACACACACACACATCATAGAGATTTTTCAACACACTGGTGTTAAAAAGTTCCTATTTTAGGGGAAGATCAACCCATTGAAACCTTTTGATTCTTTCTCCCTCACAACAGGAGCATTGTGAGCATGTACACCCACCCACCTGGCTTGTGGAATTTACAAGCAGCTCCAATGAGCTGAACAGAGGTTACGTCGGGATCCAGACTGGCGGTATTGGTCTTGCTGGCACTCTCGGCAAACTGAAGGCCTTCCTGAGCATCAACACTGGTTTCTCCCTTCTCCTTCTTCCTGCCCCCCTGAGAAACCAATTACATGGTTGACATGGCAACAGTTGTCATAGTCACGGTTGGTTGGCACGGTGTACAGTGCTGATGATATACCGTTACCAACCTTGTTCTTCCCACCAGCTGTGGCTTTGTCAGCCTCAGTCTTTGGACCCAGTAACTCAAGCATCTAATGGGCATAGAGAATCAGGACATCAGTGTGTGTGTGTGTGTGTGTGTGTGTGTGTGTGTGTGTGTGTGTGTACCTGTGTGAGTACACATGCACGTGTGTATTGTGTGGGTGTGTACACATCGGTAATCACTTGCTTATCAACTTCTTCCTTCACCAACTTCCCGTCCGCCCACTTCAGTTTGGCTCGCACTTCGCCTAATACACACAGCAGTGCACACACACACACACACATGAAGGGCCAATATGTACACATACATAAGCTGAAATGTCACAAAATTGCCACACAAGGAAACAAGTACAAGCAAGTCTACGAGTTACAGTATATGTACATATATCCTAGGTCTGATATAGGAAGAATACATAAGTACATCCATCCATCCATCCATACATACATACATACATACTGTGGAACCTCTCTATTACAAACCTCTGAATAGCAGAAACCTCTATAATAAGAACACCATTCTGTGTCCCAGTGTAGTACTGTAGTGTATTAAGTGACCTCTGAATAGAGGAAACCTCTGTAATTGGGACTAAAATCAAGGTCCCAAAGTGTCCCTAATAGGGAGGTTCCACTGTACACACATACATACATCAAGTACTAGTATGGGAGTGGTGTGACGGTTGAGACAAATCACTCACCACCGCATGGACAGCTGCTGTGCCTAAATACATGTATGTACATCACACATACTCACCCATTAGTATGCCGATATTGAATCGATATCTCTTGTCTAATATTTCATCTCGGACACTTTCTATTGATTCTTTCACCTTGATGGTGATGGCAGAAGTGTGAGATGGGAAGAGAGGTCATTTTTACTACTGACAATATGTACGTACTGTACACACACACACGTGCACGTGCACACACACACACACACACACACACACAAACATATACACATGTCACACACACACACAAACACACACACACACACACACACACACCAAACTCACCACTTTCACTACATCCTCTCTCGTCACAACCACTCCAACCCCACAATAGCCCTCAAAATCGGCAACATTTACAGGATCTACCGGATTAGCTTTGAAATACTCCAGTGCAGCTGAGGAGATAAGCAGGTACTGTATGTGCATACCAAGATCAATGCTGACATATGTACCGTATGTAGCAATACAGAAGTAAGGAGAGTATACTACTAGTGGGGTCTAGGCAAAGTGACCAGGTTCTTCTACGTACACATGTACATAGGAGCCCTTAGCTTGAATCAGGAAGGATAGACGGGATAAATTAGAACGGTGGGGTGTCATTCTACATTCATCACACTATGTTCAGGAGATTCACATTCACAGAATACACGTACACACCTGTCAGCTGTTGTTCGGTAGCAATCTGCATGGAACAGATGTAAGTCAATAGGAATATGCGCCTCGTTTCCGACCCCTTGAAGCGCGTCGCCGTATGGTACAGTAGATTTCCAATACTCTTTTCTAATTTGCCTTCTCCCAATATTTGTCTAGCCTGTACACACGCGAGCAAAAACACACGAACGTACGTAACTTGATCAAGATGTTCGGCCAATATGGTGTCTAGAGACATGTAAGTGTACCTGTCGACAAATTGCCTGACCTGGTTGATTAGGAAGACGAGGGATTCCGAAACATGCTTGTTTTTACTGGTCTCCTTCGCTTTTACCTCAGACAGACCGATCCCCGTGAACATTGACTCCAATTTCTCCTCGGCCATCTTCCTATGAACGCTGAGCGTGTGGATACATGTACACGCGACCATCTATG
>OZ026555.1:4502294-4509794 GCA_964020155.1 Chondrilla cf. caribensis | reverse complement strand
ACAGTATGAGCTCACTAACGAGTACATACGCATGCATGTATGCATGTTACATGGACCACATCCTCTTTGGATAAAATTTTGAAATTCCATCATCAATACATGAGCATGTTGTAATATGCACATGCACACACATGAGCACACCCACACCCACCCACACACACACGTGCACACACACACACACACACACACACACACACACACACACACACACACACACGAACACCCACCCATACCCCCCACACATGCACAAATGCATACACACATTCATGCATACTCACACCACATCATAATAAAGCTGACTCTGAGACATACGTAGTTTGATACATACTCTAACATTAACCACTACTGACCTCATCTTTATGGATTAAAATGTCAACATTGAAACTGAAATTGCTTTGAGATAGACATTGATGTGATCATTGCTACACCTCAAATGTTTCCATACAGGCTGGTTGATTGGCCGAAAGGAAACCTATTTATAGTCACAAGGGTCTCTATTACGTATTGGTTATTTTTATGACACTCTCATTAATATAGCAATTGGAAGGGGAACACTCTCATTAATATAGCAATTGAGTGGGGAACACTCTCATTAATATAGCAATTGAGAGGGGGACACTCTCATTAATATAGCAATTGAGTGGGGGACACTCTCATTAATATAGCAATTGAGGGGGAACACTCTCATTAATATAGCAATTGAGTGGGGAACACTCTCATTAATATAGCAATTGAGAGGGGGACACTCTCATTAATATAGCAATTGAGAGGGGACACTCTCATTAATATAGCAATTGAGGGGGACACTCTCATTAATATAGCAATTGAGTGGGGGACACTCTCATTAATATAGCAATTGAGAGGGGGACACTCTCATTAATATAGCAATTGAGGGGGACACTCTCATTAATATAGCAATTGTGTGAAGGACATTGTCTTCATGATACCATGCCACGTGGAAGGTACCATGTAATACACACATCCGCTTGAGCAACAACCAGCAGAAAAATCTGGAGAATGAGAGAAGCCAAGATCTGCCACGATTTGCATTGCTTCTTGTCCCACCTCAACCCAAAGGCAAGCAGTTGGAGATCATCATTTGTGACTAGGAAGTACAAATGAGTCAAAATGACCCGGACTCTTTACCTTTTGTGTTTGATCGGAATACGTACATAAAACTTAAGTGAGTGCTCTTTTGGGGAAGCCCTATACAATACACATCAATACGTAATATATTACAACTTGTCCAGTGAATACCCTGGTTAGTACACACTCCTGGTTAGTACACACTCCTGGTTAGTACACACTCCTGGTTAGTACACATCTCTGGTTAGTACACACTCATGGTTAGTACACACTCATGGTTAGTACACACTCCTGGTCAGTACACACTCATGGTTAGTACACACTCCTGGTTAGTCACTCAGTCCCCAGCTCATGTACCCTATGTCAACCAATACTGATAGCAAGTACCTCTGATAAGAAGTACAGAATTCTTCCATCAAGATGTACTCACTAAACAAGTTGGAATGCGATACTATAACAATAACTAATAACCACTGTGATTATTACATGTGTGGGTATGTATATAGTCATATCCCAGGCTGGTAGGAAGCTTTACAAACGTGGGGAGGTCAAATACACAACAATTGACAGACCACACAGCTGACTTCAGTATGTTGTTGGCGTGTTCGAGATTACCAATTTGAAGTGAAAGCTTGATGTCACTAGAGGTTGGGTGAACTATCATCAACTAGAACATACCTGTACTGGGTAATGGTTTGGGGGAAAGTTGGGTAGTTTGATCCTCTGGAGTCACCCCCATTCCTACAATATTGTTGGTTGTACTCAATATTACAGTGAATGGATGTTGGGCAGTTTGGTCCTCTGTGGTCACCCCCATTCCCACAGCCCTGCTGACTGTACTCAATATTACAGTGGATAGAAAGTGATCAGTTTATGGAAAGATTGGGTAGTTTGGCCCTCTGTGCTCACCCCCATTGCTACAACCTTGTTGTTTGTACTCAATATTACAGTGGATGGACAGTGATTGGTTTGTGCTAATGGACGGTAAGGTGCGGCATATCTGATTCTCACTCAGGCTTGTAAACTAACATTAATCCGGACATGTTTACATATTGAATGGCAATCATCAGATCAATTTAGGGGGTGAATTCCTCCACCCAGCCATGCAGATAATGGAAAGGGCCGTACAAATGTGACGTACGTATGGTGATGTCTCAATACTGGGGTATGCCATTGTGACATTGAAAATGCCAATAAATGAAGCCTAAACATGGAAAAAATGATCCGGTGAATCAACAATGAAATGAACCTGAGGGGTATCATTTTCAAAATATATCCCAAGAAGTAAAATTACAATATGGAATATGTGTACACAGTACAGTATTTTTGATCACCACACACATACACCCACATACACACACACACACACACACACACACACACACACACACACACACACACACACAGACGATAGATGATGTTCGATTATACTACAAACAAACACCATTTTCCCACATTGAAAGAGTACTGGCACATGCACCATTCGTGTTTAGACCGAGGAAATGAGGGGGGGAAAGTAACGGCTGGCGACCGTATAGCTTCACGAACATCCAGTCACACAGACACAGATACCAGTGCTAAACGTGAATTCCGTTTCTTAACCTGTAGTCTACTAGGTTTTTATGAAGGACGTTACAGTTTTGCTTGAAAGACAATAATTGAAGCAGACACAGCAAAACGAAGGCAAATAAGGGGTAGAGACACTGTAATAGCGTTCGACGTCTTCCCGGAGTAAATATCACGCACTCTTAAACATAGATCCATTTATGAGAATATCTAAGGAAGTACATTCTTACTTATGATTTAGTTCAGAAAACGCGCGTGCGTATCCGATCTCGAAAGGTACGACTATACCCACGGTTCTAAGCGGTAACTCTGTGGAAAGTAACTCTACACCGCCGTGGAGATAACACTCACTTTCCAAGCACCTCCATCACTTCGTATTTGGCTGTAACCTGGGGATCCATCTTGTCCGACTTGTCCTTCTTCGAAAAAAGCTGCAGAGGCATGATTGAAGAACCGAAGGGTGCAGTAAACCGGCCGATTTGTTAAAGGCAGGTACTATCTTAATGACCTATTCAACGTACCTCGGACAGTTTTTGGTCTTCAATACTAATTAAGTAAGGAGGTGTTCCGGTGAGTGTCCGCGATTCCGTTTCAACTTCGTAAAATTAGTGCAGAGACGCTCTCTCTGGAGCTAATACTGGCACTGTAACGCTCCTTCTGGTGAACCGTTCACTATGGCAAGGACTTATGACGAGGAGTTGAAGTTCTTGGAAAAAGTTTCCCCCACGGGGTGGAAGATAAAGAAGGGTTTCGTTCCAAATATGAAGGTTTTTTGCACTTTTGTTTACAGTATATGCATACCACACCAATTGATATCAACGTCAGCATAGTCTATGAGTTGCGTGCGTAGGCTTTTGTGTTTCCCCTTGTTATTCGTGTGTTTATCCGTGAGTTAATAAGCACTGTGGAGTTGTAAATTATTACAAATGTCAATGTAAATGCACCTACACATGCACGCACATGTATATGAAACTTTCACACACACACACACACACACACACACACACACACACACACACACACACACACACACACACACACACACACACATACATACACACACGCACACACACGCACACGCACACACACACACACATATACAGTGCACGTAATTTAAGATACATGTTTACAGGTGGAGGGATACTTCTATGTGAACGATCACTTGGAGGGTCTCATGTTTGAAGAATTGAAGCACCACAGTGCAAGCAAAGGTAAGCAGTTCACAGGATTGGTGTCACCAGATGGCACAGAGCGTCCTCAATCGATTTCGAATTCATTCTCAGTGTACAGTTGATTAATCGATTAACCACTGGAAGTAATTGAGTAAGCACAACAAGAAACCATACCCACTTTTTAGGCTGATTAGTCACCCAATGGACTTGATATGGAGTCCTTTTCACATTTCAGGTACTCTTCAAGTACACTGAAACAAACCCATTGGGGGAATGTTGTACCCTAAAGTAGGTAATTTCGAGGGAGAAAATTATCACGCATTTCCTGGTTCACACAACATTAGCAGACCAACGAGATTTCCCAACGAGAGTTAATTGTTCACTACTGTTCTGTGTGTTGGTGTTTTCCCTGTTATTTTGTGACCAGAGGCTTGTGATATTTGTTGCATACTTTGTATTTTTGTAGGTGTGGGAGGATTCTTGCCTGGCATGAAGCAGATTGCCAATGTGGCTGCTTTACCTGGGATAGTGGGTGTGAGTCCGTCTCTCTCTCTCTCTCTCTCTCTCTCTCTCTCTCTCTCTCTCTCTCTCTCTCTCTCTCTCTCTCCCTCCCTGTGTGTGTGAGAGAGAGGCTATAAATGTGTGTGCGATTATGTACAGTATTTGTGTGTATTACATGTGTATTTGTTCGTCATGTCACAATACTTGTATTTTCGTACACATCCACATACAAGTTATGATTAACATCCATCAGAATCACACGTGCAATCGCAATTCATTCCATTCAACCAGAAATCAATAGGTTTGCCGGATATTCACTCAGGATATGGATTCGCCATAGGAAATGTGGCTGCCTTGGATATGGATGACCCTAAGGCCGTGGTGTCCCCGGGGGGAGTCGGGTTTGACATCAACTGCGGCGTGAGACTCGTCCGAACCAACCTCTTCGAGAAGGACGTCCAGCCCATCAAGGAACAACTGGCTCAGGTATCCGACTATGTAGAGAGACATATTGTCCTGGCCACGTCTGCTGAAGTTGACAGAAACAGTAGAAGTAGAGAGAAGTAGAACCTCATTGAGACAAACACTCTTATAACAAATTTCTGCTTAATGCAAACTAATTTTTGAGCTTCATTTGGTTTGCTGTAGTAGTGTACATGTAGTAAGCAACTCCTGATAGGAAGAACATCAGATAACAATGATTTTGTGGGTCCCTTATCGTTTGTCACAACGAGTTTCTACTGTATACAAGCATTCATAATATGTAATGATGTTTATTGATCCAGTTTTATCCATCTGTTGAACTTTCCCGCATATCTCAATCACATTATTGCCATATCGTTCCCTCCCCTGCACTCGTAGTCTCTGTTCGACCACATTCCGGTGGGTGTTGGCTCCAAGGGAGTGATTCCAATGAATGCCAAGTGAGTCAGTAGGTTATTAGTCTGGTCTGTTACGACTGTCTTTCTAAGTGCCCTGTGAGAAAGACGATATAGCGACGATTGTGACTAATTAGGCAATTATTAATGGATCATGTGCACGCACAAAAATCTTAGTAACATTGAAAAAGTTGTTAATAATACCCTGACTTTGAAGCGTATGTGCTACCTATCGAACTTTTTTGATGTTACTAAAGAGGGAATTTATCTTCATTGCTGTTAAAAGTCCCTTCTTCTCCCCATCCTGGGTTGATGTGGGGTCAATTGCTTCTCTGTCATTTTTTAGAGATTTGGAAGAAGCTCTTGAAATGGGAATGGACTGGTCTTTAAGGGAAGGTGTGTGTGTGTGTGTGTGTGTGTGTGTGTGTGTGTGTGTGTGTGTGTGTGTGTGTGTGTGGTGTGTATGTGTGTGTGTGTGTGTGTGTGTGTGGTGTGTGTGTGTGTGTGTGTGTGTGTGTGTGTGTGTGTGTGTGTGTGTGTGTGTGTACGTGTGTGTGTGTGTTGTGTGTGTGTGGTGTGTGTGTGTGTGTGTGTGTGTGTGTGTGTGTGTGTGTGTGTGGTGTGTGGTGTGGTGTGTGTGTGTGTGTGTGCGTGTGTATGCACATGTGTGTATATATATGTACATACTGTATTTATATCTTCAGGTAAACACATACATATGTATAATATGTATATTGTACGTATGTAAATACACACAGTGTGTACATACGTGCGAAACAACGTATGTAAGTACTGTATGTACTGTTGTTGGATGCACATACATATACACATACATTGTCCGTTCTCTGTATGTAGGTTATGCATGGGCTGAAGACAAGGAACATTGTGAAGAGTATGGTAGAATGCTCAATGCTGACCCAAGTAAAGTCAGCCAGAGAGCGAAGAAGAGAGGTCTACCTCAGGTGTGTGGTGAGGTCTACCTCAGGTGTGTGGTGAGGTCTACCTCAGGTGTGTGGTGAGGTCTACCTCAGGTGTGTGGTGAGGGCTACCTCAGGTGTGTGGTGAGGGCTACCTCAGGTGTGTGGTGAGGGCTACCTTAGGTGTGTGGTGAGGTCTACCTTAGGTGTGTGGTGAGGTCTACCTTAGGTGTGTGGTGAGGTCTACCTCAGGTGTGTGGTGAGGTCTACCTCAGGTGTGTGGTGAGGTCTACCTCAGGTGTGTGGTGAGGTCTACCTCAGGTGTGTGGCGTGGTCTCTCCAGTGTGCTGTGAGGTCTATTTCAGATGTGTTGTGGCTGGCGGTCTACAGTGGTGATCACTTCATTCACTGACATAATTTGTTAACGACACAGTATCTACATGCCTACAATATTCACAATTTCCCATGTAAATCCTGTATACTTCCCGAGTACTTCCTGTGTCATTCACACAGTTGCAGGTCCATCAGCCCACAGCTGTGTTTTGGGTCTCGCCTGTCCTCTTGTTTTCATCAGTTCCCATTGTTAGTATCACTTGTGACCAAGCCAGTCCCTCTGAGCTAATGTCAGTTCTAGGGTAGCATCCTTTGTGGAAGTGCCTGCGACGAATGAGGGGTTTCACTGAGGTTGCTGACCTACTGGTGTTACTCTCCAAATATGGGAGCAACATAGCATGTGGTTACTGTTCTTATTGTAGCGGTTATTAGTCTCCAAATATGGGAGCAACATAGCATGTGGTTATTGTTCATATTGTAGCAGTTATTACTCTCCAATATGGGAGGACCATAGCATGTGGTTACTGTTCATATTGTAGCAGTTATTACTCTCCAATATGGGAGGACCATAGCATGTGGTTACTGTTCTTATTGTAGCGGTTATTAGTCTCCAAATATGGGAGCAACATAGCATGTGGTTACTGTTCATATTGTAGCGGTTATTACTCTCCAATATGGGAGGACCATAGCATGTGGTTACTGTTCATATTGTAGCGGTATGAACCACTCACCTGATATGAGAAGTCGGTGGTTCGTAACTTCGTATGTAGTTGCAAGTTCCTGTCAATGCTACAATTCAGCTGGTCCTACAGGTCAAGGACTGATGATTACCTCTAGAAATCAATGATTTATGTTATGGCAGAATGTCACAATTTGGACCAACTCTGAGGTGGTCTCATTACTGAGGTGGTCTTATTGCTGAGGTGGTCCTATTACTGAGGTGGTCTTATTACTGAGGTGGTCTTATTACTGAGGTGGTCCTATTGCTGAGGTGGTCCTATTACTGAGGTGGTCTTATTACTGAATGGTCTCATTGCTGAGGTGGTC
>OZ026555.1:4487294-4497294 GCA_964020155.1 Chondrilla cf. caribensis | reverse complement strand
GTGGTAATATAGTATGTATGTACGTACATCTACTGATCCACTATGCTATTGCTTGACTGTCACTGCTCCAGGCTCCAGAGTCGTACAAGAATGTGACTGATGTGGTCAACACTTGTGAGTAGTGTGTGTGTGTGTGTGTGTGTGTGTGTGTGTGTGTGTGTGTGTGTGTGTGTGTGTGTGTGCGTGAATATGTGTAAATGCTTGTGCACAGACTACATCTTTGAATTCATCCATCAAATCAATCTATTTGGTGTCGCTTTAGGTCATGCGGCTGGAATCAGCAAGAAAGCCATCAAACTAAGACCCATCGCTGTTATCAAAGGATGAAACACCGCCAATTGTAAATAAAGACTAATTACATCAACTTTGAATGCAATATAACCACTTCGTGCATGATTCCGCCATTTTGAAACGAACACCGTTTACATTTATACAGACCTATAGCGTATGTTTCAATAATAATTGCCACGTATGGAAACTGAACACTTTCGGAATTGCAATGATGCGTGCTTGTCATACTCGCCAAAGAGGCAACACGTAACCAAGATCGATCGACTGGCATCTTTGACCGGGAACGGCGATAATGACTTCCACCCCGCAAGAAGAGATGGAGTTGCTTAGAGAGGAGTTAGAAAGGCTCCGTAGCGAGTTAAGCGAGGCCAACAGTGAACGTGGACAAGCCGCCGAGTATGGCTTGGCCGTACTTGAAGAGAAACAGGCTCTCCAACAGCAGTATGAGGAACTAATGACACTGTATGAGTCTACAAGAAGAGAACTCGAAGTAACAGTAAATGTAAGTGAAAATACAATCCAAACGTAGGAGGTACGTACGTATGTTCATTTTCACAATTTAACTACATTTCATTGGTAGTCAAGTATGACCCACATTCGCGGTACAACAACGCCGTGTGCATGAACGAATTCATTTCTATTTACTCACTTGTGTAGTGTAATTGTACGTGTCTAGTTGGCCAATTATTGTAGTGTTGTTCTATACTCATCAAGGTGGCAGTCTTGATGTGTGTGTCTTAGCGGGTCACACCCACTAGCCCAACCCCAGTATTGTTCACTTTCCTACATATGTGTTTGTGCATGCACATGTCCACATACACATAAGTATGTATGCGTACACGTACATGTACACACCACATACGTATAAGGGTATACTGTGTGATCACATAGGGACAAACCACACACTAAAATAGATGTGCACACCATATATGTACATGTGTATGCATACACACATACAAACACGCATGCACACATGTACATGCATACACACACACACACACACACACACACACACACACACACACACACACACACACTGAACCATTCTGTATATCATCCTCTTGTATCACCAGTAGAATGTAATCTACGTACCTAGCATGCTGGTATATGCATGATATAGATTACCTTTCTACGTCAACCATCATGTGATACGACACCATACAACCTTTAGCAACAATATTTGTGCTTGTATTTTTCATACTTGTGTAAACAGTAAGTGTATATATTTATGATGTGTGAGGGAATTATAAAATTAGTGTGTGTGTGTGTGCGTGTGTGCGCGCGCGTGTGTGTGTGGGTGTGTGTGTGGGTGTCAGTGTGTGTGTGTGTGTGTGTGTGTGTGTGTGTGTGTGTGTCAGTGTGTGGTGTGTGTGTGTCAGTGTGTGGTGTGTGTGTAGATGAACAATAATACATATACGCTGTACATGCATGTACATATACGTACCTAAGGAATCACACTGATACAGCTTGTATCCACATAACACCCACACACCCACATACAAACACACACACACACACACACACACACACACACACACACAACACACACACACACACACACACACATTCACAGTACATTTTAATGTCTGGTTGTACTGACTTCATTCTGCCCACAATTGTCATGGATTCTGTTATGAACAGACTGCATAACTCTCTGATTATAAGGTCATTCGGCTTCCTGTGCAAAGGTTCACCACTGGTTTTCTCATCTCCTTGCAGGGATTCAAGGACGTTCAGAGTGACTACGAGAAGCGACTGAAAGAAGTGGAAGCCAGAGAGAGTAATCTCCTGCAAGAACTGGAATCAAGGGAGTCCTCCTTGGTCTCAAAGACAACCACCCTGGAGGACGACATGCATCGATACCACAAGCAGGTGAAGCAGTTCAAATCTGAAAACGACCACTTGAACGATTTGAATGCTCAAATAATGGTCAAACTGGAAAAGCACATGAGAAACGAAGAACGTCTTCAGGACAAGATACGGTCCCTTGAGGAAGTGGCATCCAAAGAGAAACTCTCTAATGCAGATCTGTCAAAGGACATTGATAAATTGAGGGAGAGAATGAACTTGAAGGGTAATGTTGAGAAGTCAAATGAATCTCTTCGGTATACGGTTGAAGTTCTGAAAGGTGAATTGGAAGAAATGCACCAAAAGCTACACGTCATCGAAGACGAGAAAGAAGAGTTGGCTTCTAGAGTCCAAGATGCAACAGAGGCTTTGAATAGTGAGCGGGAGGCCAAGAGTCTTCTGGAAGACAGGCTACGTGACTATTCGACTGGCCCGGGTCTTCTGAATGAGTCGAGAGTTAATGTGTCAACGAATCTTCTTCAAGACATTTCACTCTCCGACAACAGTGCCAACAGCAGTAGAGAGAATTCATTCCCCTCTTATTCACCTCACTTACAGTCCTCTCCTCAGCAGCCACGGGTGGTTAAAGGTGCCGTAGGTCCTCACAGTCTCCTTGAAGAACTACAGTCTACAGTGGACGACACGGAACTGAAGCTTGCAAGAGAAGAATTGACTGACTACAAAGAGAAGCTTTCGAAAGTACAGAAGGAGAGAGACTCCTTGTCTAGAAAGGTAAATGAGCTCTCACGCATCCAGATTGCAACACAGCAAGGAGAATCGGTAGACGGTGAGATCACAAGTCTCTTAAGGAAAGTGAGGGACCTGGAGGAGTCTTTGACCACAAAAGAAGAGATGGTCGATCAGATGAGGAGAAAGGTTGAAGACACCTCCATGAAGAATGCCCAATTGGAAAGCGAAGTCTACCAGCTGAAGTCATCCCTGGAAGAAGCAAAGAAGTTGATGGCAGTGGAAGTAGGAGAGAAGAAAGAAGAGGTATCGAATAAAGAGAAAGAATTGGCATCACTGCAGTCTTCGGTGGAAGAACTGAGACTTCAGATTTCTGAGAGAGAACGTGTTTGTCGTGGGCTGGAAGGTATTATACTGAGCACGGAGCAGGAATCGAAGAACCTTGGTAACGAACTCAAAAAGTTTGTGATATCCATTCACAATGCTCAAGTTTCGAGGGCATCACAGAGAAAAGACTCTGATAGTGTAGGAAGTTTGGAACTTGCCGCACGTAACGACGAACCAACACGTAATGTGAGACTATCACAGACGTCAAGCGAGGTTGTCGTCCACAGCGAAAGAAACTGTCTTTCGTCTCTTGCAGCAGCCAAAGAACTTGTACAGAGTCTACGGGAGCCTCTGGAGTCCTTCAAGAAAGCTCTCCTCGAGGCCAGTGTCATGGCTTCCAAGGTCCCAGGCACACAAACTGTGGACAAGGCGGACCAAGAGGAAACAGAATATGGGAAACTGGCAAAACGACTGAAGACCAAAACGGAAGAGGTTGAAAATCTCAAAATCATACTACGCGCACGTACTGCCACACAAGAGGTGGTCATTAGCCAGTTGAAGAGTAAGCTCGAGAGCGAGACCAAAGCAAACCAATCCAAGCAGTTCCAGTTGAGCTGTGAGAACCGTCGCCAAAGTAACAAAATCCGAGAGCAGCAGAACGCCATGCTGGCCTACCAGAGCACCATCTCAGACTACACCTCAAAGCTCCAGGAGATAAGAAAGGAGTTCCACAGACTGAAAAACGACAAGGAAGAAATTGAAATCTATCTCAATGCCACCATTCGGAAGAAAATTGAACTTTCTGAGAAGCTAGAAGAGTATGAAATCGAGAAGGAAAGACGTTACAACATCCCACACCATTTGGCTTCCAGTAGGGTTTAGTTTCTGTTGTAGATATTTTACAGATACTTTTTACATCTTTTCATGATATTTTTGCAATATAGTTTATTGTGATATAACGTTTATGTGTACAGTGTATTTAACAAATTGGATTAATTATGTTGCCATGGCAGTAATATATATCTCCATTTCCACTTCAAACTTGTAATTTTGAAGTGAAAGTCAAATCTTATTTGCATCACTACAAAATGGCCGTCCGTGCTCCGGCTCTCTATCGACAGTACACTTTCAGCGGAAAAAGGTACAAAGTATGTGGATTGTATACAACGTGAAAATATCGAAGCACGCACGCAACATCCATGGAGAAACGACTAATTACACCGCAACATAAACAGGACTGCACGTATTCATATTATGTCTATGAATGTGAATTTGTCCGTTCGCGTATTCATTGCAATGTCTGACGCCGTGTATGTATGTCTTTATGTAGCTGGGTTTGTCAGCGGTGGAGGACTCCGACGTCAGCTCCTGGTCGACCTCATTCGCGTAGTGCACAGTCCATCCCGACCACAGTGAGCAAGTTGAGAAGTACCGAGGACAAGAAGGCCCCAGTGATTTCCAAGTACAGTACGAAAGGCTTCACGATTGGCGGGAACAAGCTCTTCGGCTCTGTGGCACTGACACAGACAGAGTTCTTCCATTGGAAAGTGAGTTGATACTAGTTGTAGGGCCTGTAGTCATTGCAATACAGAGTCCTTTTATAGGTCATATGACCCTCCTAGCCCTGACATAGAGTTCTGCATACACACACACACACACACCTCCATGTACACATGTTCTCTTCTGTTAGAATGTTTTCACTTCCGAATTGTTCAATTTCGGGAGGTGAGGGGCTTTCGTTCTCCCTGCTCCACCTATGCTACTGTATGTACAATGTCATGTTACGTATGTTTGTGACTGTTCTTGTCACTGACTCCAGGTTTCAGCGTTTGAGGAAATCACTCCAGAATCTCTGGTTTTATTTACAGTTTTACATCCTGCTATAGGTGTGTGTGTGTGTGTGCGGGTTTATGTAGGTTTGTATATGCTCTGTTGTTCTTCAACATTGTCAACATCTGAGTCAGTGTGAAAGTGTTCATTTACGCTCTAGAGATTCTTGTGTTGGGGGTTGGGGCTCAAATGCAGAGAGTTTCCAATGATGTGAAGTTGCTCATGAGAAATAAAGGAATTGCTCTAGAAGTACAAGACACGGTTGGTTCTGCTGTACTAGTTGTGTCTACCGTCCTTGTGTCTACTGTCCTTGTTGTGTCTGCGTTCCTTGTTGTGTCTGCTGTCCTTGATGTGTCTACTGTCCTTATTGTGTCTGCTTTCCTTGTTGGGTCTACTGTCCTCGTGTCTGCTATCCTTGATGTGTCAGCAATCCTTGTTATGTCTACTGTATTTGTTGTGTCTGCTGTCCTTGTTATGTCTACTGTATTTGTTGCGTCTGTTGTCCTTGTTGTGTCTGCTGTCGTTGTTGTGTCTGCTGTACTAGTTGTGTCTTTGGTTATGTTTTCTTCTGTTTGTTGAAGCTGGAATGTTGTATCTACAAAGATTATTGTAGCAGTAAGTCCACATTCAGTTGTGTGCTTGTTTGCAACGTTGTATTCCACTTGATGTTGTAATAGTTGAGTCATGATGGTGATCATCAGAAATGTGGTTGTGTGGTATCTGTGTTTGTCATAATAATTTTGCATTTCGTCCCTCTGTACATACGTACATGCATACATCCCCACACCCACCCACCCACCCACACACGCACACACATGCACACACACACACACACACACACACACACACACACACACACACACACACACAGCCCAATGCCTGTGCCACCTTCAACTTCCTCCTGGATGAAGGTAGACAAGTTGGAGCAGCACTCATTCCTCCAGAATATGTCACATGATGTACAGCTGGAATATCTGTGTGTACGTATATTATCGTAGCATGTTGTTGTCATGTGCATATTTCATATTAATTCAAATGTCAGATTCAGAGAGTGATTTTATTACATATAAATATATATATTATTAAATGTATTCATAAATATAGTATCATACGTTATATTGAAGTTACATACAGTATATTATATATTATTATAACAATTTATTACATTAATATATTGTTTGATACTATTAAATCTTGCATCCATATGCATTTGGATCACATGCACGATTATGTGAATTGTAAAAACCTGTATTACATTGAATATTCATCCATCCAGCAAATTGAACATGTTGTAGATATTAAAACCAACCCTTGTACAACAGTGCACACATGGGAGAGTCTAATTAGGAGAGTATGTACATAGAATTACATACAATGATGACAAATCAAAAGTGATAATTCAATAATCGACATGATTCTGTCAGTCATTTTTTTGATATTATCTCCACCGAGTTCAAATCAGCTCTCAAAATATGTCGAAATTTCTTCAGTTCTTTTTTCCTTTTCAATTTGTGCGAAGCTCCAGTTTTCGATTCAACTTTGTGTAGCAATCCGGTTCCCGATCCAAATTTGGTAGCTGCTGGAGTCTTATGCTGCTTCTTTGATACAGATCCCGTTGAACCATCAAAACTCACTGGAGGTAATGATAAAGCACTGGCAGGTTCCTTCGAGTGGGAGACATCTCCCTTTGCTAGCGCCGAAGAAGATTTTTCTTCTGTATTTTGTGTTTCTGTCAAAGATTTCTTTTTCTCCTTCAATTTTCTTCTTGGGCTATTGACTGCCTTCTTTTTCAAAGGTGAATTTGAATTTCGTGAGTCTTTCAATTGCTTGATGTTCGTACCCTCACTTGAGGACTGAGGCCTTTTTATTGGTGTGTTTGTTGAAGACGAGCTTAAATTCTTCCTTTTCTGTTTCCCGCTTAAGACCTTCACAGCAATGACCGAAGGAGGCTTGTTTGCCATGGTGTTCTTCTTTGCACTAGGCATGTGCAGTAGATTTGATGATCCGGAATTTCCCATAGGTGTTCTGGCTGGACTGGCATCCTTACTTTCGATGGATTTCAGCTTTTTGGTCAGCGGAGGATGAGAAGTTGAATCAGTGCCGAACAGGTTCACCATCTTTTCATTGTGGTGTGTCCTACCGTCAGTATCTACATGAGTCTCCTGTGAGTTCACTGTCCTGGGAGATGGTTCGGTGGTATTCCTCTGTCTCTTCCTCTGCTTGATGCTGGTGGTGGCAGTCAAGGATGGTGACACAGTCCCCATTTCCTGACCGCAGAAAATCAACTCAACGGTCTTCACTTCATCCCCTCCCACAGGGACAACAATCGAGGTCCTTCGACTAGCACTCTCCTTGTGATCCACATCCATCTCGGCCTCAAAGGGAACATTCTCACAGTCAGTGCGGTTACCTGATGTATGCTCTTGGGCTACTGAGACTTCACCACCTTCCTTGATCCCTGTCGTTACATGATCACACTCTCCCGTGATAACCATCCTCAGTGGGTTGTGTTCTTCAAGTGTGGTAGAATCTAATGGAGGCTCTTTATCACTATGGGCTATAACGTTCTGTGTGTCAACTTCCTGCCTCTTTGCTTTCTCTTCCTGCTGCCATTCTACTTCCTCTTCCTGCTGCTGTTTTACTTCCTCTGTCTCTCCTACTCCATCTCTGTCTTGTAGGTATTGTTCACTGTGTATCTCCGCAGGCTCACCACTGCCCATGGTATGCTCTTGGACTTCATCCTCAACGGAAGCTTCACGATTTTCTTGAAAAGGCATTCCACTTGGAATTTCCTTTTCATCTTTAGCTTCCTGATCACTTTGGACTTCCTGTTCAACCGAAACTTCTTGATTCTCTTCACCTCCCTGAACCCGTGTCTCCTCGACTTCCTGATCGCTCTGAACTAGTGGTTTCCCACAAACCTCCTCATCGAGCCTGACTTTGTCATCACGTGTAAGATCCAAACCATTTGAATCATCTCCAACTTTCTGGCCATAGTGTCCTTTCTGCCCTGTTTCCACTTCATGATCGTCAACTTCCTGCTCGTCTTCAACTTCCTGCTTGTCTTCGACTTCCTGCTCATCTTCAGCTTCCTGCTCATCTTCAACTTCCTGCTCATCTTCAACTTCCTGCTCATCTTCAGCTTCCTGTTCATCTTCAGCTTCCTGCTCGTCTTCAACTTCCTGCTCATCTTCAACTTCCTGCTCATCTTCAACTTCCTGCTCTTCTTCAACTTCCTGATCCCCTATACTGTCTTGCTCAACATCTACGTCCATGACACCGGGCATCTGCTCTTCCTTTGAGTCCTCATTCTCACTTTCTTGGCCTTCAATCTGATGTGGGAACAGGTACCATCACGAACACAGGACACACTCATCACTACATGCAGGTGTACTTACAGTGGGAGGCTTAACAAAATAGGGGATTTTCCCTCTCAGCCAATCATTCAAGACCATCTTGGCAACTGTGTTCAAATCAGGTTCGTTACCCTGGTAACAAAACAAAACAACATTAATTCATGGAAAGGAGTCATTCATATCACCCTCCGAAGGTCAAAGTGCACACATACAAGTCCCATCTCAATGACTACGTACTCCATTAACTTGGACTATAAACTCACACACTACAACTCCACTCATTATAAAGGAAAACACAAACATCTCATGAGAAAGGCGTACACAAAACACCATCATGTACATGACCACACCTACTCTTTACATGACCACACCTACTCTGTATGTGGCCACACCTCTACCGACCACACCCACTCTACGGGCCACGCCCCTACAACCACACCCACTCTGTACACGACCACACCGGACTCACCTTCAGTAGCTTCCTGGTCTTGGTGGCAAGCTGAGACAGGAAGTCCTCAGCATCACACCACTGAGTGAGGCCGTATGTCTTCTCGATGTACTCAGGCTTTGCCCGCTCCAACACGGAAGGGATGTGTTCAGAGGGATCCTTGATGTTCTCTACTCTCACCTAGCAGAGACACAGTCGTCACACACCTATCCTCGTACAGCTACAAAGCACATACACATGCAGACGTGCTGTATACAATGAAATTCAACTGCACCGTAGACACTTGTAAGAAGGAAATAAGTACACACATACATATTATATACACATGTATACATGTATACATATTATGTACACACATAGGTAAATAAACATACATATACACATGTATTTTAAGTACACATACAGTACACATAAGCAAATGTACACACATACATACCCACACATACTCTATTTACACATATGCACACATGTACACACATATGTATATGTATTAATTTCAGAGGACACTAAATGGGCTACCCGTCCCAGGCTACGAGCCACACTCACCACTCCTTTCAGCACAATTTGACTTTCTGTGTCATTGGAAGGGTACACCACTCCAGGACAGTCAATGAGGTAGATCCTCTTCATTAGAGTAATATATTGCCACACCTGAGTATGTGCAGTGGGAGTGACCAAGAATAAATATGATGCACACACAAACACACACACACACACACACACACACACACACACACACACACACACCAACACATACACACACTGACCACACACACACACAGATGCACACTACACCACAAACCTTGGTTTCACCAGCTATGGGGGCAACACTGCACACTCTCTTGGACCTGAGAGTGTTGATGACGGAGCTCTTCCCGACATTTGGATACCCGATAAAACCAACACTGCAGGAATCATGAAGATTCAATAGTGGATTGAATGTCCAACCCAGAGCTCATGAAGGACACAAGGATGTACGAAGATACTCACCTTATCTGTTTCTTGTCCTTGTGGAGCTAAGTAAGTTGATACCACAAAAGATGGATTTCATTAACAGATCAGATAAGACACACACAGACATGCATAAACACCTCAGTTCTACTATGGAACATGCATGTACGCATGTACATCAGTACAAAGTACAGGGACAAAGAGTGGTGGGGTTCAGAAACTACATGCATGTATCAGTAGATGCAGAGTACAGTTGTGTGTC
>OZ026555.1:4472294-4482294 GCA_964020155.1 Chondrilla cf. caribensis | reverse complement strand
ACACACACACGCACACACACACACACACCACACACACACACGCACACACACACACACAAACAAACACACACACACACACACACACACACACACAAACACACACACACGCGTGCGCGCACACACACGCACACACACACACGCATGCACGCACACACACACACACACACACACCACACACACACACACACACACACACACACACACAAACAAACACACACACACACACACACACACACACACACACACACACACACACACCACACACACACACACCACACACACACACACACACAATGAACACACACACCATGTAGTTAGCTTCTACTCACCAAACCACTTCCTGTTGGGCTCGACCCTTGCTACCTCACCGGACTTCACCCACGATTGAAAAGGTGCTGCCTTCACAATATGTCCTCGTCTGTCCCTGTAGAAGATCCAACAGTAACACATTACGACCTACATACACACACAATAGCAGGTAGATGTATTGTCCTTATTGTGTGAAATGAATCAATGATTAATCCGAATTCAATAATCGAAGTTATATATAAACACCTTACATAGAAAGTCATAAATACAACCTACTGCTCTCGTGCCGAACACAGAGCAATTTTTCTGTATGAAAGTTATTGAAACTAAATTGCAGGTCATCTCTGTCCTACATCTGCAAATCAAGACAATCCACTCAATAGATTAGTGGAACCTCTCAACAAAGAACACAGTGGAACCAGCTAATAAATTTTGTCCATGTCCACTCTTCAGAGGTGAAAATGTATTGGCACTATAGGAAGGTCTATTTTTGTGCTGTAGAAAATCTTTACGTTATTTCTGTGATGTCCGGTAATAGAGGTTCCAATGTACTGTTTTTGAGTACCACGTGTGTCTTCACTGCGTAGTATATCATCAGGAATGCAATCCCACTTTATGTCAGCATTCTGTGTTCCTCCACGTCATACACTCACCTAATAGCCTTCCCTCCTGATTTGTACATCTGTAGTCTCTTGATAGTGGACTTGTCGCGAGGTTTGTGGAGCTTCCTCGTGTGCACATCCCGGTCTGATACGAAACAGGCCAGAAAAAAAAAAAACAATTGCGTTACGCTTATCATGCACACATAACCGTACCTACATGTACAGCACGTAATATGTACTCTAATAATTCATTCTAGGGTGAACCATCCAATCTGCATACACATACATGGCGTATCGTTAAATCGAAAGGAAGATACGTTGCTAGGTATAGATACAAGCATACATAACACATCTAGCGACAATTGAGAACTCATTAAAGTCCTGAAGTCCCGGCCCGAACAAAACAGTTTGAGATTCTAGCCTTTTTGGGACAGAAGTGAACGATGCAAGCTTTATACATATCTGAAATACGTTCTACGATTTCCAGTACTAACTACGTCGATGCTATTCACCTGGATTACTACTACTTGTGGACTTTTTCAAAGTTTTACTTTTTTCCTTCTTCGTCTTCGCCATTTTGTCCGAACACACGTGGGTGAAATAGCATGTGACTCTTATCCTCCAATGAAATCACACATCACTCACCATCGACATAGCCCAACCAAAACGCATCGCAAACCGAAATTGCCTCAATTATAAGTAATTCACAAAATAAATCATGTATGTATTATATTTATTACAACAATAATAATAATTACTTATGTCTATAGAGTCTAGGCATTATAATTACAAACTAATAGGCCCACAGTCTTTATGGACTAAGCAAGTATACGAAGATGGCCGCCTACTGAGCGGTCTCAACCTTTTCTGCAACTTTCGAGAAGTCAAAGGGGGTCCCAACTATCCTCTCATAAATGTTGATAACATCAGTGCAGGTGGTCTCGAAGTGAGTGGTTGCATCGTAGGACGACGTGACGAATACCTGAGGAGAGATAAGGAAGTGTGTGTGTGCGTGTGTGTGTGTGTGTGTTACGTGTGTGTATGCATGCGTGCGTATGTGTGTATTCCACATCCAACTCACATTACTCTTTGCACCATCATCAACAGGCTCGAAAACATCACTCACTGACACGAACCTACCAAACACAAACAACAGGTAACAATAAAGACAGACATGGATGAATAGAATATAAGAGAAAGAATATGTTGAACAAAGCTGGGCAGAAGCTTTGTTCTGTTCAGTTAGAAATGGTATTGGCAGATCCGACGATGTTGATTGATAGACCGATATGTTCACATGGAGATGATTTGGTATCTGAATAGCCTATTACATATTATATACGTAGACCACTTAAACTACAAGGGAGCTCCTTTGTTACTACCAAACTGAAAGAATTTCATCTCAACAGAATACACTGCCACACACACATGGTTGGTGTTGGAAACAGACAATACAACTATCTAAACAAGAATTGGATGCTAAAGGGGTTAAGTGGTTCTCACTGCACAGCAAAGCCACTTGAATGGTTACACTCAACCTATATCTCCGATAAAAGTGGACAAACTAGCACCGGAACGATTGACTCACTTTTCCAGAACGGGCCCAAGGAGACCCAGCCCAACAGCAATCTCCTCCTCTGGTTTGGCGGTCTCCACAGTGGTGCTCACCATAGCAATGAAGAAGTTCTTAGCACACACATTGTGAGCGAATGACACACAGGAAATGTAGATATCTAATAGAAGTCAGCAAGGTGTAATGGTAATTATAATACAATTAATTTATTGTTAATCATTAATTTGTTATTAATTATTAACAATTAATTACATAATTAATTAATCAATGTAATTATAGTCCTTGGCAGACATGTTGTGAGCAAATGGCATACAGGAAATGTAGATATCTAATAGAAGTCAGCAAGGTGTAATGGTAATTATAATACAATTAATTCATTGTTAATCATTAATTTGTTATTAATTATTAACAATTAATTACATAATTAATTAATCAGTGTAATTATAGTCCTTGGCAGACATGTTGTGAGCAAATGGCATACAGGAAATGTACGTAGATATCTGTGTAATAGAAGTCAGTGAGGTGTAGCAGGAAGAGAATAAACCTTATGGGAAGAATGGCATGTGTGCATCTCTTGTGTGCATTCTAGTGACAATATGCAGAGAAACCCTCTGAACTTGCATGAAGTAGAAAAGAAGTGGAGTACGTACCCGAGTTCCTTCCAACCTGATTCTGAGGAACAATGATTTGACAGGAGAGGCTGTTCTTGGTGTTCGGGATGGGATGGTTCATGATGCAGATGCATCGGACAACCTGGAAACGAGAGAAAATACAACAGAGGCAACTTGACAACACTGTCCTCCACTATTCATACAGTAAAAGCACATTCTCATAATTGTGTTGTGAAGAACTATCACTCACACACACACACACACACACACACACACACACACACACACACACACACACATACACACACATACACACACACACACACACACACACACACACACACACACACACAACACACACACACACACACACACACACACACACACACACACAACACATTGGCATCTACACCCAAACAAATTGCCACCGGATGTGTACACATTTGAACATCCGAGGACACACACAACCTTTCCATGCAGTACGTACCTGGCCAACCTTCTTCACTTTGTCTGGGAAATATGACGGTGAAGCTATCACACACTTAGTGCGGGCAGTCTACAATGCAAACCACACTAATCCTCAACTCCTACTACTCATGCACATATAATATTATAGTTATGTGTGCATTGTGTATCATACAGAGCACATACAACATTATGGGTATGATATAATGTTGTACTATGCAATATAAACTTACGTATATACGTACATACGTACTTGTACTGAACTGACAGTGTATATAGTACTGTACATACGTGCACATGTACATACAGTAAGTGCATACGTACAATATATGAACAGTGCCACTTATATACTAGAGAATATACAGTACGCACTCACACACACTGCATTGTACAACTGTACCTCTCCATCTGAAGTCACTCCCGTGACCTCCCCATTCTCTCCAGTTGTGATACCTTCAAAGGGTTTATTCAGCATGTAGGTACCACCATAGATGGCACTCAGCCTTGCAAATCCCTGAGGGAGTTCCCCCAAGCCATACAAGGGGTACAAGTAAGGGGATTTCCCATACCTCTGGATCGAATCCCTGCACAACAAAGAGAACACTGTTACTACATGTGTTGGGGAAACAAGTACAACAAGTACGTACATACGTACGTACATACACACATACAGTATGTTGTACATCTAGTACACATATGTATGTACTATCCTGGTTGAGGGGTGGATCAATTGGAAAACTGTATACACATAAGCCATGTAGCACAGGTCAGTGATAAAGCACAGGTCACCAGACAGGTTTCATTGTTAGGAACACGGCAGGGAGTTAGTAAACACATTTCTACTGCATATTATGTTGCATTGGACATGTACATATACACAGTATAAATTGTCTATCATTTGCTTCACCAGAATACAGCTATTATAGTACATACGTATATTGCACAATTTACATATGCTGTACATAAGTATAGACATACAGTATGAAATATTGCATGATAATCATGTGACAATCATGCATTGACCATGTGACATCATGCACTAATCATGCTCCTGGCATACAGATTTACTCACGAGTATAGCAGGATCCTTCGAAGAGTGGGGGAAAATTTTTCACTCTTGTACTTGTCATCGGTATATAGACAGACAGCGTGACCAGTGAAATCCTGAGTATTGTCATCCAGAGAGAACTTCTTGAAAACATCAGACATTAGCGTGTCTGGTTCTATCCCTTGCTTTGCCTTCTTGTCAGCTGTATCGTAATTGTTACAAAACTCGACAAAGCTCTTGTATCGTCTTTTCTCGAAAAGTCCCATCAAATCTTCACAAGAAGAGCAGCCAAACGGAATGAAAGCGACAAACGTGATGATTAAGCATGCATCACACACACACACACGCACATACATATGCATCACACACACACACACACACACACACACAGAGAGAGAGAGAGAGAGAGAGAGAGAGAGAGAGAGAGAGAGAGAGGGAGGGAGGGAGGGAGGGAGGGAGGGAGGGAGGGAGGGAGGGAGGGAGGAGAGAGAGAGAGAGAGAGAGAGAGAGAGAGAGAGAGAGAGAGAGAGAGAGAGAGAGAGAGAGAGAGAGAGAGAGAGAGAGAGAGAGAGAGAGAGAGAGAGAGAGAGAGAGACAGATACACTCCTCACCAGAAGAGAGAGCTTCAGCAGCAGTGGCAGGCACCTTATGGATCTTCCCACCACTCTTGTACACGTAGCTACCCTCCACGCTCTTGAACTCCAAGTATCGAGTCACTCCAGAGTGGATGAGCAGTTTGACCAGATATCCTGAAGGTGGATCAAAGGGTGTCAGGGTAGTAATGAAGTCATTAAATCATTAAGTACATAAGTGAACGTATGGGCACATGTTTGAGGGGTTTACACTACAGTGTGTATCTGAGGTACATACATGCAAAGATAAACATACATACATAGTATTACATACAGGAACATGCATGCATGTACGTACAACCCCACACATGTACACACACACACACACACGAGCGCACACGCACACACATACCATCTGCCATCAAGAATTTCGGTATAAGATCCACATTCCAATCCCTTCCTCTGCCATACTGCGCAGGAGCCTTGTCGCCCTTCTTGAAGTGGACAAACAGCTGAGAGGACAACAGTGCATGTGAGGAACAGTCAACACATGAAACAACACATGCTAAGTGAAGACAAAATGGGAAAAACAATATTTTCACAAACACATAGAACAGCCACATGGTAAACAACCACATTGTAAACAGCCACAAGGTAAATAGCCACAAAATAAACGACCACATGGTAAACAGCCACAAGGTAAACAACCACATGGTAAACAGCCACAAGGTAAACAGCCACAAGGTAAACAACCACATAGTAAACAGCCACAAGGTAAACAACCACAAGGTAAACAACCACAAGGTAAACAACCACATGGTGAACAAAGAAACAGCTGTCTTCCACACTTCAGCACAATTGTGAGTTAAAAAGATCAACAATAACACTAAATTAATTTTCAAATTATTAATTGGAGATGAATTCCCCGCACCATTAAAAATTCCCGGATTTGAAAGTGAAGTAGGAGAATTCTGAATGAGCACAATTCAGCCATGGAAAGTGGCTACTGTGTGTATCAATCAGGGTCATTGGGAGTGGTCTTCAACAGCAACAGCTTATAAAGTTGCTCGACCTTCGCTTCTGTTCTTATTCGATGCATGCAAAAGATATTTCACGCTAAGCGATTTCGTGTTAACGAGGTTCAACTGTACTTAGTTATAATACCTACGTACGTCCGAGCAGACACCTGTGTGATGATAGCCGTTGATATTCTATTTATGTAGTTTTACATGACGGATGTGAATACTCGAAACCAATCCCCAATTTCATTCAAGGTGAGAATGTGGACAGTGAAAAAGGAGAAGAATTTCTTCAGGGATTAAGGTACCGCTCTGTCATGCATACACATTTCAACTCAATCTCAAATACACTGCACTGCAGACTCACATCGTCCAGCGGAGTCAGAGAGGCACTCTCTCCACCGTAGTAGCTGTTCCTGTCCATGTGAAGGACCTTCTTCCCCGCCACAGACAGCAGACCGCTGAGGATACATTCCTACACAGAGAGTCGAGCAGACACAGGTGATGGGAATACTGCAGACATGCCCACAAGTCTGCCATACAGAGCAGTATATCCCTACCAATGACACCCAAATACAGTGATTACTCGATAATCTGCCAAACGTATTAATCCATCACAATTCCCCAGCACCAATATAATGTACTAATGTATATCCACTTGATTCACCAAATCTGTTGATCATATTTTTCAAAAACGAATTGTGGTGGGTTACGAGTACTCACTGTATCAGGACATAAGGTGGTCTACATACGTACGTAGTCAACCTCAGCTATGAAGAGACTCAAAACGAGAATGAGATGGTCTGCAGATGGTAGCTCTCTGGTGAGGAGTATAAAAGGTTCCGGATGGAGACATTGAATTCACCAGTCCTAAGATGAGTACACATTGTGATTACGGACTTAAGACCAAATACATACATAGGCGAGTGTATACTTTAAGGACATGGTGCACAGGGACATGGTGCACCTGGGATACGTACTGTCAACTACCGCATGATTTCAATCATAAACAACTGAAGTTGCATACGTAATTTCCAGAACAAGAGAACGTAGCAGTCTCGTATAACGGAGACTGACCCAAGCGAATGGTCATAAAATGGCGTCCCATCGTTTGTTTTGACTTTTCCGGCAAAAAATACCTAAACACATATGAGTCGAGTGCTCCTTCCAAGTACCCACCTTCAAACCGGTTCCAAGGACAATAACATCATATTCTTCATCCATGGTGAGTCAACTGGCGACAGAGATCAAGGATTCTACGAGATCGAAAGGTCTTCTCGAATAACCGATGGTGCTATATTTGGGCATACACGCCAATACGTCATGGAAATCCCCTACTAGAAAAATGGCCGTCGATAGAAGCAAAGAATTGTCTATAACGTTGGGAACTTTCTTCACAACTGTTCTTTTAGTACTGTATGTACAATACAGTCTGGATTTTCTTTATGCGTATGTTGCACTTTTGGTTGCGGATGCAGGCATTTGTGTCGTCCTGTGGTTCAAGATTTCCCATAAACGGGTACCCAACGACCCGTGGAAAACGGCTGTATGTTCTCACGGAGTTGGGCTTGTGGTTGGCATTGGCGTTGTTGCAGCTCTCAGCGGGAAGCGGAATTTTATCCTTTTTGGCATATACATGGTATCAGTAGGGTTTTTCCATATCTCCGAGTATGTTCTCACCGCTATGTACAATGCCGGCTCACTCAGCATCGACTCGTTTCTCATCAACCACAGTCCGGAGTACATTGTGGCGCTGACCTGCAGTGTGTTCGAATACTGGGTGGAGTTGTACTTTGTCCCGTGGACGAAGGACTTTACCTGGTTGAGTCTTTGCGGCTTTATCCTGATCGTGGTGGGAGAAGGACTACGGAAGGCAGCCATGATAACAGCAAGATCGAATTTCACTCACATTGTACAGTATGTTCATCGTCCCCACCACGTCCTCGTAACTCACGGGGTGTACAGTATTTCCCGTCATCCTTCCTATATGGGATTCTTCTACTGGAGTATCGGCACTCAAGCTCTGCTCTGCAATCCGGTGTGTTTGGCCGGTTTCACCATCGCCTCCTGGTTGTTCTTCAACGACAGAATACAGGCCGAAGAAGAACTTTTGTTGCAGTTCTTCAAACAGCAGTACGTAGACTACAAGCAGTCAGTGGGTGTCGGTATCCCCTTCATCAAAGGATATCCCATATAACTACGACTATAAATGACTACAAAATGTCTTATTGTTTGGACGCTGCACACGTCCAATGTCATGTATTTGCCAGTAACAGTATCGCGTTGTGAGTGAATACTTACCATTAAAGTGTGTGTGTGTGTGCACGGTTCATTTATAAATGCATCAGATATCACTTTGTAGTGTATATATACGTACAGGTAAATTTGTAATTAATTCATCATATCAAATTAACTGTCATTAAAATGATGCTGTAATGTGATGTTACATTGTGTATGGCCTACAGCAATGTCATTATATATATATAAAAAAAACTATGATAGATACAAGGCTTGATCATTATTGATTGGGAGTGCGCCATGACTGCCCAGTGGACCTGCTGTAATTGCTTACGAAGAAAAGATCATGGAATGCAATGGGCTGTGGAGTCACTCCGGGTTTTTGTCTCCGCCCCTCCCCCCAGGCCTGACCCCCTACCACCAACCAGAATGCATGTACGTATGACTGACAATGAACTGATTTGAAGATCATAGCACTGATTAATTTTCACTGATTTGTGTTCTGGACCATGATTGTGTCTGCTTGTTAGTCTCGTACATATTGAACATTGGTGGGTATACAGAAAAGTAGCTTCATACGTATTATACAGTCAAACTTGCTTAGTAAGTACCTTGAAGGGCACACCAAATCTGTACTTCTTATCAGAGGTACTTGCTATCAGTACTGGTTGACATAGTGTACATGAGCTAGGGACTGAGTGAAGTGTATACCAGGAGTGTGTACTAACCCAGGTACTTACTAAGCAAGTTGCAATGTACTTACCTATGAGTACTAGTGATTCCCACTTCAAATTATAATTATAAATGATTGAATTTTATTCTCTGTTAATTTTAATATAAGCTCAAATCCATGATTGTCCACTCTACTATAGTTGGCAAAAAATCAGAAACTAAATTGTATATTCTTGAAATTTTCAATTTGTATATAAAAAAGCAACATTATGCAATATCGATCATTACAGTACAATTACTACTACTATTACTAGTGTTATGCCTAACATGGCACAATGGTATTATTATTGATCGAATGAAGATCACATAGTTAATGGTGTTACTATCCTGTGTTGTGAATGTAGTAGAAGAAAATGGACGCCACTGCTATGCCGACCGAGAAACAAAAGATGGCCGATATCAGAGAATTCTACAGAACAAGAGCACAAGACACATTTGGTGAAGAATAGCTTGAGAACACTGGATACAGACACATGGACACATATACACCCATGAATCTACCATGAATAGGTACAAAAACATGAGAGTGCACAATACACACACACACACACACACGCACACACACACACACACACACACACACACACACACACACACACACACACACACACATCACACTTGTGGATTTGATTGAGGGCAGTGTCCAACCAAAGTTTTGTATTGTGAATAATAAGTTCAAAAAAATTAATTTGATACATTAAAATTTGATAGAATAATCAGATCTTAACAAATCTGAAAGATTTTTTAGTATTAAGCAGATGTGCCAGACAACAAAATGTCCAGTCGGTGTACCAACAGTACTACCCAGGTGATGGGCTACACTAACCGGCT